>PVKA01034180.1:0-23688 GCA_004027165.1 Ctenomys sociabilis
TATATATATATATAATTCCACTTATCTTCCCAACAAATTCTTATTTATCCTAGAGTTTTGAGCCAAGGTACCAAAAGTCTGGCTAGGCTAGGGGAGCTGAGAGAATTACTACTTATACTTTACTTAATTTGCTTCCGAGTTGAATTGAATTGTGGTTGTAATAAGCCTCAGGTTGTCCCAGGCTGTGCTAGTTTTCTGAGGATACTATAACAAATTACCACACACTGGGTAATTCACATTTTTTCCCCAATTGTTCCGGAGGGTAGAAGCCTGAAAATCAGGACAGCTGAGCCAAAATTGAGGGATCCATAGGAACAGGCTCCCTCTAGAGGCTCCCCAGGGGATAGTCTGCCTCTGGATTTCAGTAGCTGCGGGCTCTCTGGCTTGAGTATTCCTATCTCTGTCTTCTTATCACCTTCTTTTGATTAATTTTAGAGGCCACCTTGAGAATCAGAATAATCTCCCTATCTCAAAGTGTGTAGCTTAATCACATGTGGGAAGACTGTCTTTCTACCGAAAGTAACGTGCGGATTCTGAGATTAGGGCATATTATTTTTAAAGAGCTAATTTTTGGCTTTTTACATATGAAGAGCTCTGTACAGTTACTCTATAACTTGCCCTGGGTAGTCCACATGCTAAGTTTCTATACTGATAAATCAGTCAGGTTCTGCCTGAGTACCAGGGTACACCCTTTGCCGAGGGGCCTTCGCTGAAAGAAAGATAATTTTCAGGGAACAATTCAGCAGGGGTCCTGCAGCGTGCAACAGCCCAGCAGGTGAGGTCGACACTGGGGCTCTAAAGCAATCCTCGGGGTGACATCACCAGGTCTCCTCAAGTTCCTGTCTTTTATAACTTGTAACTGGGCGATGGTTAATGAATTTCTGGCTTTTATTGCCCACTATGTGATAAAGAATTCTACAGGCCTGACTATTGCTTGCCCCAAAGGTATACTTTAAAAACTGCCTTGTACCTCACCTCCTCGCTCTTCTCTCACACAGAATTTTTAAACTATTCCGTGTTACTTTATTCGTACCTCATTTAGCACTTGTGTTCATCACGTAATAATTAATATTCCCACATTTGTCTTCCCTGACGAGACTGTTATCTCCTTAAGGGTAGGGTAAGCAATTTGCTGCTATTTGCAACTGCCTCAGTGTCTGCCAGACAGTAGGTGCTCATAAATTATTAATGAATGAGCTAATAAATGTGACTGAAAGTAGCCACACTGATTTTTCATCAATTGGTAGAGCAGACGGAGCCACCAACCCTATGAACAGAAGCCATCAAGTATGTCTAGCAGAAGTGACTGAGTGCGTATCAAGAAGCTGTAAAGTAAACAATATCTCAAGGGTCACAGCTGTTTCACTCTGCCGTTCAGCCAAGAAGTGCTGTGATTTACTTTCTGCTCTTGCCAAGGATGAAGAAATAAAGTCATAAACAAAAAGTGAAGGAGAGAAGAATTACTCAGCTTGGATGGACAGGTCAATCTGCTTGCCCACCTGTGGCCAAGCCAGTGTGAGCAAACAGTAATATCGTCTCCCCTCTGTCCACATCTCACAGGCTATTTTTTAAAGAAGAATAAAGGGATCTTGAAAAGGAAATATAATCCCATTCTGATTTCACAAACCGAGTTAATTCGTACATAGATAACATTGTGTGTTCCTCACCATTGTACTGTCTGCATCAAAATCTATTCCAAATTAACCACTTCTCTCTTAAGGTAGGCAAATTTCAAAAAGGATTCTGTATAATAGCTACTTCATGGTGACATTAGGTGGATTTACAGTTAGGAGTTAGCGTAGAACCTCCTAAGAGAATAAACATAGTACACAATTCATAATTTTTTTGTGTATGTGGTACCAGGGATCGAGCTCAGGACCTTGCACCTGCCAGGCAAGCACTGAGCTATCTCTTCAGCCTCACAATTCACAACTCTTTTGTTCTAGTGATTTTTGCTTTATCAGTTTAAGTTCAATGACAAATAATTTATTCGTCGGGGCTGTTTGGAGGAACAAAGTCGATGTGGCATCTCATTATGTATTTAACACTGGAAATCTTATAATTGTTAAAGTAAGATTCTCATACACTCAAAGTTCAAAGAGTATGAAACAATATTAAATGGATAGAACAGCTTTTCTTCTCTCCCCAAATGCTCTTAACACACTTGTTTTATGTAGTTGTTGAAATCTATTTTCTCAACTCATGAATTGTACGTAATAACTATGAACTTTGCTTTTAAAAGAAAGTAAATTTAACTTAACTACTTCTCCCTTTCTACTTTTATTACACAAAATATGCCTCCATTCACAAATTGATTTAAAGATGACCCTCACTAATGCAGAATTTGCAAACAAAACCAAAATTTTGTCAAATTTGGGAACTGAATCATTCATGAACCAAAGGACTCCCCCCTTTTCTTTCTCTGTCTCTCTAACTCTGTTTTCCTGTCTGTCTCTCTGACTCTCTCTCTCTCTCTGTCTCTCTCTCTGATTCTCTCTCCCTCTCTCTTTCATTATAACTCAGGCTATTCCTTGAACATCTACAACTTCAGTAATGAAATTACAAATTTTCAGAGCCTCAGAACCTGTGGCCTGATGCTAAAGTGATTCAAAATGGAAAAAGATATGACTTGATTTGTGACCCTTGCCTGTTTCTGTTGCTGACTTCATTCTTGCTAACTGACTCTGAGTTCCCTTTTATAATTATAACAATCTTCAATATCTTTTCTATGGTTTCCTTTGAAAAAAGTCAATAAGGTACATCAAGATATACAAATGTTATTCAATATAGAGTCAAATATGATTCCCAATAGCAAAAGAAATATAATCGCACTGGGCAATAAAGTAAATAATAAACTGTGGGTTTCAATTCCATTTCTATGTAGAAGTAATTAAATCTATCAACCTGAAGAAAAATACATGTTTGTCAATGTAAAAAAGAGAAAATATATCAGGAATAACAGACAACATAATTAGTACCAATTTTTACATGGTTCTAATCACAGAAGCACGCTGTTCCACAGAAACATTTGGAAGGACGTCCTAGAGTGTTAGATATGCTACAGGCTACAGTCCATAAAGGGATGGATGTTGAAACATCCCCCACAGAGAAGGCTTTCCCTACTCTAGGGTGTGCGTGTGCATGCCTGTGCGTGTGCGTGTGCGTGTTATAAGCAGTCTGACGTGGATCTTCTGACAGTACTTCTTTAATTGCTTGGAGTACAGCATCATGGTGAACCTGGGTCCGGTGTGTCCACAGCTGTTTTTGTCAGTTGCATTTTTTTTTTTTTTTTTTTTTTTTTTTTTGTATTCTAGACTTTGTGATGGTTAAGGCTGATTTTTAACTAATTCAATCGACAAATGCCTAGGAAATTAGCAAAACATACTACTTGATGTCTCTGTGTGTTTCCAAAGAGGGTCAGCCTGTGGGGCGCAACCCGAGCGCGTATTCTTTCCATCTCCTTCTTCATTGCCGGGAGCGGAGTGCGTCCATCCTTCACACTCCTCTGACGCGGTGTTTCTGTTGGAGTCCACCGATCGTGACGGGACCGCTGAGACCATGCGCTGAGCCATGCACAGCTTTCCTACTTTAAGGTGCTTGCCTTGGGGACTTTGTTGCAGCAACACAAGGCTGACTAATGCAGGCTTCACTCTTTTCTGCTTTAAGCAATCCAAAGAATGTATACTGTGTCCTACATAATAAATATTCCTAAAGATCTCTGATCACTGTAGCCCCACTTGTACAATACAAATAAAATACATTGACATATCTACACCTAAATTTATCTATCTTCTATCATCTATCTTATAGAGTACGCCAAAAATAAAAAATGCGTACATTTGGGAAATAAAAATTTGTATAAATATTTTAATATTAAATTTATTGAAACAGCGTGAGACTGATGCAATTTGCCTTTACCCTCTACCGGTTCAAGAAGCAACCATTAGCTTCCAGACATTTATTAGTATGCAGATCTACTGAAATGTATATACATCTTTTGGTGGGCTCTGTATAGAAAATATGTAGCGGTACCTTGATTTATGAACTTAATTTGTTTTATGATTTTGGGGAAGATGGCTGTGTTTGTGTTTGTGTTTGTATTTGTGTGGGGAAGATGCTTATGCAGAGTTTGAGGATGCAAGTAAACTTTTGCTAAATGCTTTTGATGAAGAACAGAAGCATTCATGAACCAGAGAAGAGAGAGACAGACAGACACAGAGATAGACACAGACAGGGACTGAGATTATTTGCATTTTACAAACACTTTACTAGATGAGCCATCTCCCTGGCCCCTTAGAATTTGGGAAAACAATCAAATCCATGTGTTCCGTTTAACCTGGAGTCTGCTGCTGCGACTTGAGCACAAGGCCTATAGCACACCAGGTGAGAAGTTATTAAGGAATTATCCCTTTACTACCACCTTCTGAGTTGTCTATTGCATGACTATGTTAGCGATGGACCAATTATATACAACTTGGTTTGTAAGAATGAAAGCAAGGGCTTCAGAGTGAGCATCCCATAGAGCATCCTTCCACATAAAAGGGAGAAATAGGGTTTGGGATGCAGAGATAAGGAATTATGACTCAATAGTATCAATATCTGCAGAAATTGAGCATTTCCTTAAAAATCTAAGGAAATTTCAACTGAAAGAACACATCCTAGGGAAGTTTGCTTAGACGTGTTGAGTAAAGGACTATGTTTTAAAGCCTTTTCCTTATTTTTGCCTATGGAAAGAAATCCTGTAAAGAGGTAGACTAGTGGTTAAAAGCAGGAGAAGCAGAATAAAGAGCAGACATCCAGAAGGGAGAGTGATGACTGCATATTCAGGGAAGGCTGTGAAGAGGATCCACACCTCTGCTCAAGATACCAGACAACGAGGATGATCGATCCCTCGATCCCTCGATCCCTCGTGTGGGACCCAGCAGGAGATGGAGTCAGACCAGTGCCCTCAGGCCAGATGTTTGGATGGCTATCTAGGCTGAAAACATTTAGAGGCCTGGCCACCTAATCCTGGATTACCTTTGCTTTTTTCACTCTCGGCTTTTGTCTTCTGCACCTGAAGCATTCTTTGAGAATATCTTCTGTTTGTTGACTGCTAAAAATCATCATCTTGCCCAAAATACTTTCTATAGTGAAGGGAATTTACTTATCTATATTATTGATGGTTTTTGCTTACATTTTTTTCTGTTCACCAAGAATGGGTGGTGGAGGGGATAAAGGCGATTAAATCTTACAAAAAGTGTGCTTAGAAGTATCCATATTATTAATAGAGAAATAATCAAAATATATCTATTTTTTCAGAGGAGAAATTGAAATACAAGGTATAATCTCAATTAAAGAATCTCTTGAAACTCTAGATTTTTTTATTGCAATAAATGCAGACTTATGCAAACTGCAAAGTGATATTTTTGCTGAAGACAGGAAGAGAAAGGAGTATTTTATTTTAAAGTACTGAATTTTTTCTCATGACATCAAAATATGTGGATTATAGACAGTATATAAAATTATAAGAAAGAAAGGAAAATGTGCATTCAATTTTGTGCAACAGTTCCTTAAAATTGATTTCCAATCAATTTGACACCGTATTGGAAGAGAAATTAATTTAAGCCATTTGTATCACAGAACTGTAATGGAATCCAGTTCTTCCACTGTCTGGGTCACGCACACCAGTTTTCTGCTCTTCTTTGAAATTGCTGTGGGGTAACCAGAAGCAACTTTATCTCCATTTTCAGTGTACATTTTCCACTGTTTATCAAAACATTTATTTCCTGTCTTTCTTTCTAGAGCCCAAGTCTGTCACAGTATTCTGCATCTGTCAGGCTTCTGTCATTGGGTTCTATGCTGGTGTAGTTGATTTAAAAGTCTCTTATAATATAGGCTTTTTTTTAATAAAGCAATACAATGAATAGGATAAAAAATGATATTTAAATGTACTCAATTTGTCTCTTCTGGGAATAAGACAATTCATGAAAGCAAGATATAAAATACTGAGGCTGGCCAAATAGCTTAGCGGATTAAAGCACCTGCAAGCAGGCACAGGGGCTAGAGGCTCAATCCCCAGGCCTGCTGTGCCAGCCCCTCCCACAGGGCACACTAAGAGAGCAATTGAGACTGAGTTTGGTGGCACGTGTCTGTAATCCCAGCTCTTGGGAGGCTGTAAGGAGATGGGTCACCATGAATCAGATCTAATAGTGAGACGTTGAACACCCTGTAGACCCTTCCCTAAAATACAAAGAAAAAAGATACAAAATACTTTTTGGTCCAATTTCTAGAGCCTCAGTTATTTAAATCAGAGATAAATGTGCACTTTCTTTCTTTTTTTATGAGCAGAATATATTTATTGAGGGAAAGAAAGCTTCTGTCCGAGAGAGGGACAGGAGGGGAATCCCGAGTGGGTGGTTCCCTTCCACTTTCAATTTTTAAAAAGTACATTTCAGATCAACCTCAGTGGATTATTGCCTTACAGTGACTCAAAATAGAAAAGGAAAAATACCAAAAACTTGGAAATTCATACATATCCCAAATTAAGAGAGCATAAGAAATCTACACGTGCTTTACAATATGCTTATTATATAAGTCACTATATACAAGGGTCCAGAGAGATAGCTCAGTGGCAAAACACCTGCCTGGCAAGCACAAGTTTCTGAATTCTATGTCCTGTACCAGGAAAAAAAAAACCCAAAAACACTGTGTGCTATTGGGTAGGGTACCCTTCAGGTTAGCATTCCTCATAAAACCTATTTTTATAAAAATCATAATGAGAGTTGTAACTAAAAATTTTCATATTCTTTATGACTAAGGTTGCATGGCAGGAACCACAACAATAGATTCCCTTATGGAATCTCAGCCTTGACAGACTTAAGAATTGTCTATAGTTTCCCACTTAACTCCCAGATATTTGGATTTACTTTAATACAATCTAGTATAAATCCCAGATGTAGATGTGTTTCTTTTTTTAAAAGACCTTTCTGGGCAATTGCAGTACGTGGGCAGGATTGAGATCCCCTGACTTTACTGATCTCACTGTCGGTCCGACTCTGAGTGGAGGGACAGATAAAGCTGTGTCTGACATGGGTCTGCAATCCAAACTATGTCCTAGAAATGTCCTCTCCATGAATCAAAACTTAGAAAGCAATATATACAGGATTTTTCATGAAACTTTGTTTGTGATAATTAAGATTTGGGCACCATATAGTGGATGTCAGTCTGAGGGGAAGAAAGCACAAGAGCAGAACATAAAATTGACTGAGTTCAAGGTCTAAATTGACTGAGTTAAAGTCACATAGATATTTAGAAAAATGGTCATGTATATCTGGAAGTGGCCAATCTTTTCTGCTCTTAGGTGGAATCAGGGCTTGAGATAGAGCAGAAATTTAGCAAAGAGAAAGGAACACACTGGAAAACAAATGTTCTTACCTTGCATATGTAAAGAGGATAGAAAATTAGCATGGCTCCTTTGGCTTCGGGGGATTCATGGTATGATAGTAAAAATGCATAAGAACAGCTAATAGGCTATAGATTATTATAGACATTCGAAGTACACACATGTCTTATATGATGTCTTTAACAATTTGGGATGAAAGATGAACAGAAATGGTACAGAGGGGTGAAAAGCAGGTGAAAAATGAACTAGATGTGTTGTGTACACATACCACTGCCTACAAGAAATGCAGCTGTTATATAGCTCAAACCCGTGTGAATAAAAAAATAATAAAAACTGAATATACACTTTGAGTCACGGTCTGAAGCGATGTGAACAGAAAAGTCAGTTGTAGTTATTTTAAATTGTTATCTCTGCATCACTGAAATTACTTAGGAAGGAGCCTGTGAAAGAAGTGGAGATCTTTGCCCTTCCTGTGTATGGCTCTCTTACTGTGTCACCTGTTCCCAGAACTGTGCCACCTATTCCCTGAACGGAAGTAGTATGTGTTTGGTAATGCATCTTACAATCACGTTTTGGAGCTCTGGTAGAGCAGCAGATATTTCTAACACTTTTCCCTTTATGCCTATGCATGAGGCTCAGACAGAGCTGGGAGCAGTCCAGGACGCTGAGGCTGTCCCCAGGTCGCCCTTCCCACACTGGACACACTCTCCAGCTGAGAGCACATGAAGTCTATAAGTAAGATTTGTGGCTTACTATATCATAGAGTGGGAAACATTTACTTTACAAGGTACTCTATTTTATATGGCCTCTCTTGCATGCCGTTTTCCAGGAGCTCAGAGTCATAAATCCAGATTCTGGATTTAATTTCTATAAGCAATGAATAACAAGAGGCATGCTATTAAGAACACTTTAAAAAAAAACCTTCCTTATAGCAAATATTATTATTATTAATTATTATTATTATTATTATTTTGCCAAGAAGTCTAATCATCAAGTTAATAAGATATGGCCACTCTCCCTCTGTGACTTTTCTTAGTAGTATGCATCTTACAACAGTTTCTTGATCTCCTTTCTCTCTGATTTCCTATCAACACAGGGCAGTCTAGTTAGACAAAATTAAATAAAGAGAGAGAAGTAGGGGTCATGGTTCTATGAGTCGAGTTTATTCTCTTTTCCAGATTCTTTTGGTTAATGCATTTTTACAGTTGAAGCACAAAGAAAAGTATTCAAATGATGAAAGGAACATCTGTTCATTGAGGAATGTTAAGGCAATATAAAATACTCAGCAAAGATATAAAGATTACAAACAATCATACATTCTTATGATATCATTGTAATTTTCATGTGCATCTTTCCAAAATAAATTATATCACTATATATGTTGTTAGGTGAACTTATTTTTAGAAATTAATTATATCTTTCATCTATTTTATAGCAGTCATGCAAACATGTCAAAGCCAAAATTATTCTCATGATTATATTTTAATTTCTAGTGAGGAGATTTCAAAATGCAAAGTGGTAAATAGAGTAGAATTACTGAGTGCTATTTTCAGAAATGGAAATCAGCAAATTCATGTTTATATATTTCTGGTATTAAACATTGTAGTTATGGAAATAATATTTAATGTAATTAATGAATTTTTTTGATGCTCACAAATGTTCGTGGGATAGATATTGGCTATGCTCAAATTGCAGGTTTAAGAACTGAAGAGTCACAAATGCAAAGATTTGATTGAAAAGACCAGAAATGAGCTGCGGCAGGAGCATGCTCCTAGCACTTGTAGCTTTATCTCTAGTCTTGGGGGACTTCCTCTGATGGTTCACAGGTTGCTGGAGTCCATTCTGCAAGCAGCAAGGCAGCCTGGCCATGGACATTCTGTCCTGGAAATCCATGCTAGCTCTTCCATACTGCTCCCAAAGCCCAGAACAATATTGTCTGAACCCAACTCTCCTGCATTATCATTTCCCATTCTCCTCTTTTCCATGTGTAAACCAATCATGTCAGTTTATCATTCCCAAATAGACACCATGTTGACCCTTACCCTTACATGTTCACTTGGCCTGAAAGTCTCTTTAAATCTCCTGATGTGTTAAATTCTTGATACCTTTTTATTATTCAACTCCAGTCCTATCTCCCCCAGGGTACATTACTACTTAACCACAAAATATGACTTGAGTCTTCAGAATGTTTTTAGTGTTCTGTTTTCATCTCTCTCGTGATGAATACTTGTCATGAAGATAATCACTGATTAGCTTGTATATTTATTCATTGGCGATTGTCTCTTTGAAAAAAGGATACTTTACTTGCCACAGTATTGGATACAGATATAAATATCCAACTCAAATTATTGAGACAACTGTATTTCCAAACATGCCATGTTATATTATCTAAAAATAAGGTGGCAGGAGACACAATCCCATTTCTTGCAAAACTGGCATCAATAGATCAGAGAATGTCAATCTGTTTTACACATTTTATTCATTCATCTTCCCCACAGCAGAGCACATATGTCTAATGGTTATGCTACTAAACTGAGCTCTAGGAATACCTATGCTGCTATCTTAGTCACTGTTCTTTTTGCTGGGACAAAGTACCTGACACTCACAACTTAAAGAGGAGAGGTTTATTCGGCTCACTGTGTTCAGTTTTCAGTCCATAGTTGGCCACGGTAGGATAGCATGACAGAAGTGCATAGTAGAAGAGAAACTACTCATGACACAGCACCCAGGCAGAGAAAGCTGATGGAGGAGCCAGAGGAAAGATAGAACCTCTTGGCCATACCTATAGTGATCTATCTCTTCTGATCCTCCCCACCTGCCAGCAGCAAATGAGCTATAAATTCCCATAATCTAATCACCTTCCAAAACTCCCCTAGGAACCTGTGACACTCTTGGGGGATATCTAGATATAAAATATAAAAGTTGCTTGCTTCAGGGCATGGGGAGAGAAAGAAAAGACCCAACAGGAGCACTTTGTAATCTACAAAGGTCAGGCAACAGGCTCCTCAAGTGGAGACTTCTTTCTGGGCTTGGAAGAAAGACTACTCTCATCTGTGTAGCCTGGATCTGTGGAGAAGTCCTCTTACTCCATCATTAACTTTTCTGTTGCTACAGCAAGCAGAGACATAAAACAACACCCAAGATTTGGAGGCAGTGAACAGCTTTACTGTACACCAGTGGTCCTGGATGGGCTCACTTCCCAAAATGAAGAAAGCCGGGCCCTGCTTTCTGGCACCCTAGGTTTTATACAGATATTTACAGGCAGGAAGTACAGAATCTGAACTGTAGGTTTTGATAGGGCAGGGCAGGTCCTGTAATTTTGGGCAACAGATGAGTGAATAGAAAATGGAACACAGTGCCTCCCCAAGAGGTCAGCATGGATAAGGAAGCGGGGTGTGTGTGTGTGAAATGCAGGCATCCGAGGGCAAGTGAGAAGGCCACATTGTATGGGAAGTTGGAAATATAAAAACAGAATAAAAGGGGCTTTTCCACTTTACCATATGAAAGGGAGCTGCTTCCCACAATTCCTGCCATAGCGTGCCACAAACTGGCAGGCATTTGCTTTATGGAGTGTACTTTTTGTCCACCAGATACACATCAAAATGACATACTTCTTCTCCTTGATGGAAAATAGTAATTCTTACACATCCATAGGTAGAAAAAAACTGGTGTCAAGTGCCAGGCTTCTGGAGTGACATGACAGGAATAGAAACGTTATGAATACACAAGATTTTTAGGAGTTTTTATTTGTCCTTCCTTTCTAGCCTTGGGATCACTTACCCTCACCTGGAACATATTCATGCATTGATTCATACATTTATTTGTTGTACATTCAACAAATTTGAGGGGAATTTTCTAAAATCCTGGCACTGTTAGGACATAGGGGTAAAGAAAATACAGTTTCTGACACTAAGAATATCTCATGAGCATATTAGCATTATTACCATATATGTAGACAAGAGCACCTGGGAGAGTCCACACAGGGCTGGGACAATGCTCAGTGATAAAAGTGTTTGTCTAACATGGGCAGGGCTCAGGGTTTGACCCACCACAACAAAAAGCAACAACAAAGAAAGGTTGAAAAATGAGCCCTTCTTTATGTCTGAGGAAATCAGAAAAGGCTTCTTACGAGCTATAAAACTGGAACTGACATTTAAAAGACAAGGGAAGTCTCTTGACCAGAGCAGAAAGAAGTCAGGCTGGCAGCCCAGTGGCAAGGATACAAGAGACCAGCGTAGAGGTGTGCCGGTTGGAGTGCCCCAGGGCTAGAGTGTGAGACACACAAGAGTCACAGGCACTGGTATTGGCAGACCGGTATGGAACATGTTGTATAAGGTCTTACAACTGTTTATGAGTTTGATTTTCTCAGGTTGACAGTGGGGAGTGGGGAATCACCAGTTAAAATGACAGGGTTGAACACAGTCATGGAGTTTTAGGTAATGCTTCCCAACTTTATAAAAGTTATGAGTGACAATGTGTCACTTCTCAGTATATGTGTTCATCTTATCTTTCCTACTTGGGTTTTAATAAAAGTTAAAATTTCCAAGACACATATGAAGGACCTCATGGTTTATGTTTATGGGTAGCATAGGAAACAAGAAACGTGGAAGACTAAATACTATTTTGTAGAGCGCAGCATGACCTAGAAGCATGAACAGGCCAAAAAGGGTGAGGATGTGAGAATCAGGAAAGAAGGCAGTAAGAAAACAACCTAAAGAACCAGTCTAGGACAGGCAAATGCTAGGTGACCTGGACCTTAATTGCATGAACTTTGCACAAGGTGGGGGCTGAATCCAGCAGAGAATATCACAGGGCAAAGTGTCTGGAGGTAGCACATACATCCAAGAGAGTCACAGGTTGAGGGACACCCTGTGAGCGGCAGGCTGCTGGTCTGTGTTGCAAGCTCCACCATCTGTGTCTTTGCTTAGGCAGGTGCGCCCATTAAAACTGTGTGGAGACAGAGGCAACTGAGAACGATATCCACAGGTACCATGAGCTATATGAAAGTCTGCTTTTATCCCCTCCAGAAGAGGATTAAGCCTAAAAAACAGAGTCTTATTGTGCCAATATAACCAGCGCAGATGTTGGTTCAGACAGACCTCAATTTGTGAAGTCCAGCCCTCCTGCTCACTTTTCTGTGAACTTTGGCCATCTCCTCACTAATAAAAGGGGAATGGAAGGACTCACCTTTCAATATAATGGAGGGGACTACCTGAAATAATGCTTGCCCTATTTCCTGGCATTCAAATGATGGTAGCTAGTGTTTGACATGCACTTCACATGTAGCACAGTGATGGGAGCTTAGAAATATTCTTTGGTGTGACTTCTCTTGGTCTGTGAGTACAGCCAGGTTTAAATTAATCTTCCGTAAGCATATGACATGGTAAGAGTTATAACCAGCTGGCCGTGAAGGAGATAGTCGTTTGTCATTAATATTGACCCAAGGAAAACCAGTCAGGTGTAAAAGACATCGTTTTGAATTGATAAGATAAATGAAGGCCTGTCATTTGCATGAGGGGATATAAAGAGGGTCGCCAGGTCTTGTGGGCTTCCTTGGACGTGTAGCTAAGGAGTGGCTGTAGTCTCAATAAGCAAGATTCCTCAGCCTTTTGTGCGAGCAAGCTCAGACTCATGACAAAAGCTCACCACAAAAGCAGACTGAAAGCACCCCAGATAGCAAAACCTGAGCTAGAATAGCAACTAAGAAATAAATATTAAGAAAGCTGTAAATAGGTATCAATATTTACACAAAATATTAGTTGTTTTTTAAATTTTTTAATATATATCATTCATTTATTAGAATGATACAATGATACTCTTTCAGTCTCCATCCTGCAACTCCAGCAGATTTCATTTAAATTTAACCATGAGCCCAGGAGATTCTGACATGGTTTATATTACTTCTTTAGCATGCAAGTTCATATTTAATTCAGTGTTTCATAATTTGCTATGAAATAAAAACCCTTCTGCTATGAAAAATTTACAAAATGTGAAGCAGTAGACGTCTATGTCACGCACAGAATATTATTCAGTGCTTAAAAAGTTATTTATGTGTCACGCATTTATACTCATGTATTAAAAAAAGAAGAAATTTAATGATTGATACAAAAGAACCAGAAGGTCCACATTTAATTTCTAGATGGCCATACACAAATTGGGTGTCACCCTCTACCCAGAGTCCTAGATACTGCAGGCAGCTCAGCCTCCACGCAGAGGCCTCGCGGCCTCCTGCCTTCCTGGCACCTGTCTCTGCCACATTAACAGGAAGTGAGCATGTGCCCCAACCCTAGTTTCACCGTTTATTTTTTTATTAGTACATATTCACTAACATAAGAGTGGGTGTGGTAGATTAACTAATGGTTGATTTAAAGCAGAACACCAGCAGACTGACTCAGCATGGTTTTGAGCGTGAAAGACACACCTGAGGACTGTTGCCAATGACGTAAAAGTAGAACAGAAGCATCGCGATGAATGCGTACATCTCAGAAGAAAAAGACAAATGGCTAATGAAGATATGAAAAGATGTTCATCATTGGTCATCTGAGAAATGTGAATTAAAACAACCCTAAAATTCCATCTCATTCCAGGAAGAAGGGCTAACTTCAAAGAAATAACAAATGCTGGAAGGGCAGTGGGGAAAAAAAGAACACTTCTCTGTTGCTGGTAGGAGAGTAGACTGTCACAAGCACTATGGAAATCAGTGTGGAGATTCCTCAAAAAGCTACTAGGAGTGCCAGCTCGATTCAACCCAGCTATTCTGCTGCTGGGTGTTTTCCAAAAGAACTGAAAACATCATACCCCAGTGATATATATGTACCCATGTTTATAGCAGCCCCATTTGTCATAGATAAATCTTGGAAACAACCCAAATGCTCATCAACTGAGGAATAGATATGAAAAGATGTGGTATTTTTGTACAATGGATTGTTGTTCAGCTATAAAAAGAAAGATAAACTTGATGCTTTTACAAGTAAATGGATGTAATTAGAGACCATACTCATAAGTGAAATAAATCAGACCTGCCTGTGCAAACATCATTTTGTCTCTCTAATGTAAGAATAAAATCTGAGAGGGTGAATAAAATCTGAAAGGTACAATAGTTGCAATAAGGGCCTGAGAGAGAGCGAGAGCTCAGCAGTCTAGGTTCCTGCCTGGCAAGTGTAAGAACCCAGGTTCTATTCCTGGTACTCAACTCAGATGTACTGAGCCTGCCACTGAGATTGGGTGGGATGACACACGCCTGTAATCCCAGCTCTGGAGAGGCTGAAAAGGGAGAAACATCATCAGTCTGATCTGCCAGTCTACACTCCCACCAACAATGGAGAAGTGTTCTTTTTTTCCCCACTGCCCTTCCAGCATTTGTTATTTCTTTGAAGTTAGCCATTCTTCCAGGAATAAGATGGAATTTTAGGGTTGTTTTAATTCACATTTCTCAGATGACCAATATGAACATTTTTTCATATCTTTATTTGCCATTTGCATTTTTCTTCTGAGATGTATGCATTCATCGTGATGCTTCTGTTCTACTTTTATGTAGTGAGATATTGTACCAAATACATAAAATAAAATTTATAAAAAGATACTGTGAAAGGACAGGAAACCATTCAAAGGAAGGAACAACTGCAATGAGGAAAAAGAGAAAAGAAAGAAGGGAGGGGAAAAAAGAAACGTATGTGGGGCTGGGGAGATAGCTTCGTGGTCTAAGCACTTGCTTAGCAAACCAAATGATGTGGGTTCAATCCCCAGTACCATGGCATGCCAGCCCCATGTGTACTGACCACTGAAAGTGGGCAGGGTGGCACACACCTGTAATCCTAGCCCTGGGGAGGCTGAGACAAGAGGATCACTACAAGTCTGAGCTAGTAGTGAGACCCTATACCAAATAAATAGATAAAAAATATATGTGTATACACAAGATAGCTTGGATCATTGTACTCCTGATTTCTATTGGTCTGTTGAAAGGAACCATTCATGCTTATTTTTTTCTTCGTTTTAATTGTGTTTGACCAATTTTGCATGCTTATATCTGGTACTCTGAACAACTAATTTGAAGATAGCAATATGCAGCATAACAACTTTTGCTGAATTCCTATCACTTTGTTTAGTGAAATTCTGTATCATTTCTAATATTTTTTACTATTATTTATCTTCTTTGAAAAATGAAAATCAGAATGTATGCCCTTAAAAATTAAAGAAAAGGCAAGGTGACTGACTGGAGGAAAAATGTAGAATAAGAGGGGAAGCATGCATACTGCTGGTTTTCCTGGAGAAGCGACCCGTGGCTACTGTTCCTTGGCTGCTCGCCACATCAGAGGAGCTCAGGTCCCCCTGTTGTTAAGATTGCTGCTCTTCTTCATGGGGAGCTCCAGACTCACCTGCAGGGTCACGTCCTGGCTCCTGTCCCTGCCAGCCACAGGCTTTCTAGCTTCCACCACTAGCCTTTCGGTCTTCCCAGTGCACATTCTTGATCTGAATTTGCATCAGATTCTACTGTGGTCTCCAGGTCTCTAGGTCTGTTTTGTGGGGCATTGCTGTGAATTCCAGGGTCTCCGTTGGGTTCCTCAGATCTCTAGCATCCATTTGCATTTGACTTTCATCTTATTTTATGTTATATTTTTAGTTTTAAAAGTATTTAGTACAGGGTCTCACTACACAGATCAGACTTGTAGTGATCCTGCTGCTTTCAGCCTCCCAAGAGCTGGGATTACAGGTGCCCTCCACCATGCCCAGTCTCAGTGGCAGTCCCAGTGTGCCCCAGAGGCAGGGCTATCATGTTAGGCCAAGAATGGGACCCTGGTTCCTGTGTCTTAATCTGATAAGCTATCTGGAACCCTGATTTGACTTTTTGGATGAATGTTACAAAATAATTCTATAATTTATGTGATCTGTATTAAATCTATTCCTCTGCAAATTCTGATTTTGGTTTGGTTACTTGAACTGCACATGAGAGGCTACAAAATCCAGTGGTCATTGTGGCTCCCAACAGGAGTAGGAGTGGAGACTAGGCAATTTGTATCAGTATTTACAGAGCCCAGAAAGGCCTACTGCTCGAGGCTAGGCAGCTGCAATAGCTGTAGGGTCCTCCAATCCCATTTTCTATACTCTGGGTTAGTTAATACCATCTCCTTTGTTGCGGTGTTGGTTTTTATTTTTGTTGTTCCCAGGAGCTTTCTCTAATTTTTAGACTTTATGTTATAATGTTTTCCCATTTTCTTTTCTTTTTTTTCTTTTTTTTTTTTTTTTGAGCAGAATATATTTATTGTGGGGAAAAATGCTCCTGTCTGAGAAAGGGACAGGAGGGGTGTCTGAGGAGGTTGCCCCTCTGTTTTTTTCTCAACTCTTCAAATACTTGTGAAGCAATACCCTTATGTAGTGTATCTCTATTTGAAAGGTGTAGTGTGATTTCTATTTTCCAGACTGATCTCTAATTCATCCAAAGCCTCATTAAACTTTGGAGTATAGGTGTATAGGATGGATCAGAAGAACAACAATAACTCTAGGCATCATCAACTCATGTACCAAAGTTGTTCACTGAAGGCATCATCAACTCATACACCTGCAACACTCCTTTCACTCAAGTGTAACGAGGAGTCCATTGCCAATGATTTCCATGCTTCTGGGTAGCTGCTCTCTCCTACCATTTGTGACAGTCTCCACTTTTCCTCTGTCACTGCTGTCTGGGATACGACCATTTCCAAAGCTTTACATTTGCTTCTTTCTACACTTCATCATGTCTTTACTTGCAGGAACCATAGTAGCATCTATCTGTGTCTTTAGAAATCAGAGTCCTTCATGAAAACATTCCTGCGATGATGGACTAAACACTCTGCTTAATTAGGACACAAATTTGACCAATGTAACAAAAATATTCTAATACTTGATGACTTCAGCAAGTTGGCATTTATTTCTGTTATGAATTTTCTAGAAGTTGGTTTTTGAGGGCTGATAGTCATGGTTTGGCTTCACCAAGTTTGATGAATTGTTTCTTCTATCATCAGAACATAGTTTCTATCTTTGTATGTGAGATGGCTATTCATTGAAATCATTTCTCAGACAGACAAACAAGAGCAAATATTCAAGTCAAGACAGATTAGCCTAAGGAGATGGCTGGAAAATGCTACCAGCATTGCTCCAACACACAGTGCATTCATTACAACTAATTTACATGACTGCATATGGTAGGTAAGGATAGAAAATTTGTCACTAGCTGGACTACCAAATGCCAGTTTAACACTCATGGGTTCAGAATACCACGTGCAGCCGTGTGTACCACAGGCTGATGCATGCTGTGGTCCGCCTATGAGCTCCCTGCTGAGAGCTTAGCACAGCTGGTACCTAACCCATGCTCTGTTTACCAAGTCAGAATCTCCCATCCATCTTCTTTACACAGACCTTCTGTTTGCCACCCCATGTGTCCATATGGTTATCTCTTAACATCCAAAGCACCATTTTCTAACTCACACCAGAAGACTCTTTAGGCTAGTGATAAAAGTTAACAGCAGTTTAAGCCACGGATTCTTCCCCCTCCCCAAGGGTCATAGATAAGACCCTGGGGAAAAGTAAAGGATAGGCATTATCTTGTGGCCACTGATTTTCTCTCTCTTATTTGAGTTCAATACAAAAACTTCTGTTTTAGCTAAAAATATACTGTGATAAATATCACCTTGTTGAATTAACTATCTCTCATAGCTCCCCCACTGATTCATTCACCTATGTTTTTTAACCAACAGCCTGGGTAAAGTCATTGTTATTCATACAACACATAAAAGAATATGAAGCTCAGAGGTGTAGAGAGCTGCGAATAGCCACGCCTTAAAGACACAGCCACACCTTAAAGACACAGCCACACCTTAAAGATGGCGCTGGCTTCCGCCTTCCACCTCCACCTGGGGGTGGATGCTCTCCGTAGCAAACAACTTCTCATTTGGCTAAGGCTAAGACTAGGGCGTTGCTTCCGTGTACCTGGACCTATCGGCTGTGCCCACATGGCACTCCGGGGTTGGACGCCCACTGGTTCAAAGCCACGAGCGGGCTTCCCCTAAGTGACCAGATAGCAGGAAGAGAGCAGAGAGACTATGAAGGAGGAAGGAGGGAAGCTAGCTAGCAGGGGAAGAAGATTGTATAGGGGTCCTGAATAAACCGTGGAAAGAAGAGCTGGTTGTCGCGTCTTCCTTGCCGGCGAGGTTGCGCGCGACACAGAGGCACTGGGTAACTCACCCAAGGTCATGCAGTCAATAAGCCAGTAAGCAACTAGATGAAAGTTTGAATCCAAGTCTGTCTAATTCGGAAGCTATTCTTTTTATTATATCTCGAAATAGTTACAAGCACTAGTAACTTACGATAAAAAAGTGAACTACTTGTACTATGAACCTTTTTAATAGAGGAGTACCAAGAAACAGGACATCACCAGGCCCATATTGTCATTGTGGTTTACGCTTCCCACGAACTCTTTGCCATAAACATTTCATTTAAATTTAATAAAGCAGTTAATAAAGCCATAAAGGTTAATTACTAGTTAAGGGAAAAATACGGCTTCACTTTGGTGAACATGTGAAAAATGGATCAACTTCATTTTCAGTTAACCTAGGACTACGCAGGTAATAAAGTATGGTTATGGATTTAGCGTGTTAATTCCCAGCAGATTTAACATCAGTGAGGTGAAATACATGACCGATCGCTAACCCATCTGACAAGTCTTCAGACAGCACTAATCAAGATTAAATCACTCGGCTCATGGGTGGGTGTGATACATCTCTCAGCATGCAATGACTATACTTTTTCATCATGAACGTAGGATGAATGTCTGGTTCTAGAAAGAGACTTGGAGAAGGAAGAACTGGAGGGCATAATCGGTGATCTCAGTCTGACACCTCACTTTGGAAAACGTTTTTGATTAAAAAAAAAAAAAAAAAAAAACTTTCACCTGTTTTCATAAATTTAAGACCTTTCCAGTACCTCACTGCTGCTTGTAATGACTCATGATTTACCTATAGCTTGGGGCACACAATGAAGGATTCACTTCCTTCAGGAGATTTTGCCTTTCCAACAAGAGATCACTGACACATTCAACCCTCCATAGGTCTCTTATTCAATAGCTCAACAATTCTTTAGTGTGTCTTTAAATTTTTTTCTTTTTCTTCTTTGTATTTTTTTTTAGGGAAGGGTCGACAGGGTGTTCAGGGTCTCACTACTAGATTGGACTCATAGTGATCCACCGGTTTACAGCCTCCTGAGGGCTGGGATTACAGATGCGCAACACCGTGCCTGGTCTCAATTGCCATCTAAGGGCACCCCAGGGGAACGGCCAGCATGGCAGTTCTGGGGATTGAACCCCTGGCCCCTAGACAGCTTGCAGGTGCTTTGATCCACTAAGTTATTTGGTTGGCCCTGTTACTTTATTTAAAAAGCAGAATCTTAACTAATACTGTGCTTTCTTTGCATGGGTTGCTTTGCCTTTTAACTGCACAATAAAAATGGTATGTTCTTTTGATCATTTGAATGTTAAGAGCAAAGGCCTAGAAATCAGGTACATGAGCCAAATCTGGCTCACAACCTTCACCTCAGTATCATCTTTGACTGTTTTCATATTGTAGCTCCAAAAATCTTGAGATATTTACTATTTGCCTTTTTACATAAAAGCTTGCTGACTTCTGATGATTACTTTTATTTTTCTGAATTCTAATTTAATCTCAGTGTGGTCACTTTCAAGGCTATTTCCCCATTCACATAATTCATTTTCTTTCCCAATTTCCTGAAGTCCCATATCAAGCATTCTTCTTGCTTCACAGCATGGGGGTGAGAACTGCACTGAAGAGTGTGTGCTCGAAACAGTAAGTGCTCAACTTGGAAGCTGTTGCTTACCCAGCAATACTCTGTTTTTTACACAGAAGCAGTGAACTGCGGTGGTAAGATCACAGCCTCTGTACAGCACAGGGTCAGAGGACAGTTCTGTAATTATTGCCCATGAAATCTTGAGCAAATTCCTCAAGGGATCAGGAAAATAATCATATGCCTTCCTCATAGGCTGCTTGGTAAGACTGAAAGAGGTAACACAGCGATGATGCTTAGGAGAGTGGTTGGTGCACAGTAAGCCCTGCACTGTGTCACTCATCACCTTCGCCTGCATCACCTTCAGCATCACTTAAAGACCATTGGCAACACGGAAAGGATGGGCCCATTTGCCACTGACTGGTCAAAAATGCATTTAGATGAGTGTGAGGTACAGGTTTGCACAATCTGGTGCATGCTGTACTTGAGTCAATCTCTGCCCAGTTTTTTTTTTTAATGTATTTTTTTAGTACAGGGTCTCATTAGGTAGGTTGGATTTGTAGTGATCCTCCTGCTTTTAGCCTCCCAAGAGCGGGGATTACAGGTGTACGCCACCATGCCCTGTCTCAATTGCTGTCTCAGCATGCCCTGGGGAGGGGGGCAGCAGGGCACAGCAGGGATCAAAGCCCAGCTCTTGTGCTCTACCTAAGCAGGTGCTGTAGTCTGCTGAGCTATCTGGCTGCCCCCATGCCCACTTCTTTTTAAAACTCTGAAATAATTAACTTACTCTCTGCATTCCAGCTTCCTACTTTGTGGTTAACAGTACAAACCTCAGGGAGCTGAGAATTAACCCTGCTGGTTTATTTACAGGTAGTTGTCATGTTCCGGCACATTTTATCTATTCAATAATTAATAATTCTTTTCTCTGCCTTCAGTTCCTTTAAAGCATAAGACTAATTTTGTCATCAAGGTGCATAAACATGAGTCTCTCAGATCCATGTTTATTCTCTAGAATATTTTTATTGATAAATTATTAGTTTTAATTTTATTATATAAATATTTAGAGTATTTAACAGGAAAAAATCACAAAAAATAAAATGAGTTTTTAATATATAGTTTATAAAAAAAGCAGCAACATTGCCAACATCGACTGGTTTTGGATGAATAAAGTCTAAAAAGAACATCAGCAATAAATCCCTATAAGAACTATAAGGAAGATACCAATAGCACCCCAATACCATATTTACTTCAGGTATCATAAGGCAGTCTATTTAAAGGATAATGGCGCATTCTGTACAAATGCATTGAGCACACTGACAGCACACATGTTTTGCTTTCCTGGCCTTTCTGTAGAACATATTTGGCATCTTGCTGGTCTTGCCATTTTGTCAGGAGGTTCTTATTATATTATGCAATGTGTCATAGCAGGAACATAAAATAATAGATCCTTGCAGCACCGCGCCTGCCCATTCAACCTGTCAGCTCACAAGTATGCTTCATACCTTTTTTTTTTTTTTTTGGCATAGCTCCGTGAGCAGAAACATTTTGTTTTTCCACTTCTATATGAGCTTTTCCACTTCTTTTATGAGGTCCAGGTCAAGTCCTCTAAGAAATTTCTCGATGATATTTTATTTTCTTTGTAAAGTACAAATACTTTATGCCACACAGGCGTAGGATTGAGTAAAACACAACTGTTGGTCAATGCTTTGTGTTTCAAGTGATGCCATAGTTGCTGCATAACTCATCAAAGATGTCTACTTCGCAGTGTTTTGTTGTTAAAGATTTTCACCTCAGGCTTCTGTTTTGTTAAGATTTCCTTCTCAATATTTCCATCATGATGAAATTTGGACATCAGCAATACCAGATCGCTTTTCTTTGCCAACATGAAGTCAGTGTCATATCTTTCTGAAAGTCAGAGATTATACTACCCAATTCTCTATTTCAAAGTTATGATATTTCATTTGGAATTTCTGCCTTGCTCCTGTGTACAGTTCCTGTGCTGGTCAAGTTGTGCTCTGTTAGTAAATGTAGTATCTGTTGGAAACTGGGAAACCAGTTGTCAAATGTCAGATTCTGATTAGTTTGGGAGATGGGAGTAACAAGTCCGTTCATGGCATCATTAGGTTTATTACTCAGGACCTGATGGCTGAGTTCTAGGATAAATGTCTAAATTGAAAGCATAATAATTCCTCACATCTACACGGGTGTACATTTTGACTCATCACTAGTCTATAAGTCTTTTACATTCCTGCAGTCATAATGAGAAATGTGTGATAAGTACAGAAAACTTAAAAATGCTTTCAGTTCAGCTTGTGAGGTGTCAAACACATTTTTAATATGGCTATTAGTGCATGCAGAATGTCTTACTTGAATTTTAGCCTTTTTATTTCATAAGATCTTGTAGTGTTTCACCTGTTAAAATTTCTTTATTTTCTTGGCAGAACTGGGAATTGAACTCAGGCCCTTGTGCTTGCCTGGCAAGCTCTTATTCCACCGAGCCATCTCCCTGGTCCCTCACCTGTTAAAATTTCCAACACTGACTAGCAATACTGGCATTATATCCAACACATTTCACTCCTGCCAAGACCTTCACTGTGCTTTCCCACCTGGTTCTGACGGTGGATCATTCCATTTGGTTATGGACATTTTGCAGCACTTTGACTAGTTAAGTATGTACCCACATTTCTGTCTTCTTCCTTGTTATGAATCAAGGTGGTCTGCATTCTTGTGTCTCAGTCAGTTGATTCTTTTGCACTGCAGTGTCACAGGGATTTTGGCTCACATGGCCAGCATCAAAGCCACCACTACCACCACCACCACGATCACCCGTTTACACCATTCTGTTAGGAAAGCCTGTATTTTATCATGAAGGATCATCTTTATCATCCACATGTGAGTAATCCAATGGTCACTTCTGACCTCCTTCAAAGTTTGCAAGTCTGGTTTTTCATGTGCCATTGTAAGGCACTGGGCTACTTCTACCAGAAAAATCAAAAGGACACCTTTTTTTAAAAAAACAAATCCTGGAATGGTGTGTGGCTACTGGATCCTCTGTGACGCTCGGGTACACATACAGAAAACCAGTTAGGTGGAGTATACAGGTGAGTCCAAATCCTGTTTTGCACATTTGCTTATGTACCCACTCTGTGCTGTTGATCAGACCAAGTGGGTAAGCACACAGATTGTTTCATGTGTCCCTCGGGGCAGGATTCTGAGACATACAGCTGGCCGCTATGACACTACAGTACAAATTTATAGTAGAACAGTAAAGGATGAACCCACAGAACCCATTTCTAGGTTCTTAAGGTGGCCTGCACTCCCTGAAAGCACCGTATTTCCTGATTGCTCATTTACTGACCTCCACTATGCTAATTCCAGCACCACGGCCCATTAGCCCTCTATTCTCTTCCACTTCATAAGGGTACATTTTGGGGCTGGGGAGATGGCTCAGTGGAATAAGCGCTTCCCTGGCAAGTGCAAGGGCCTGAGTTCAATCCCTGGTTCTGTTAAAAAAAAAAAAAAAAAAAAAAAAAAAA
>PVKA01034181.1:0-23689 GCA_004027165.1 Ctenomys sociabilis
TTGGGGTCTTCCAAGTAAAGTATCATGTCGTCTGCAAATAGTGATAATTTAACTTCTTCTTTACCTATTCTTATTCCCTTTATTTCTCCCTCTTTTCTAATGGCTGTTGCTAAGGATTCCAAGACTATATTGAATAGGAGGGGTGATAGAGGACATCCTTGTCTTGTACCTGATTTAAGAGTAAAAGATTTCAGTTTTTTCCCGTTTAGGATTTTGTGAGCTTTTGGGTTGTCATAGATGGCTTTTATCAAGTTAAGATAGAGTCCATCTATTCCAATTTTCTGTAGGACCTTGAACTTGAATGAGTTTTGGACATTGTCAAAGGCTTTCTCTGCATCATTTGAGATGATCATGTGGTTTTTAGATTTCAGTCTATTAATATAGTGTATTACATTTATAGATTTTCGAACATTGAACCATCCTTGCATCCCTGGGATGAATCCTACCTGGTCGTGGTGTATGCTCTTCTTGATGATTTGCTGTATTCTATTTGCCAGGATTTTGTTGAGTATTTTTGCATCTATGTTCATGAGGGAGATTGGCCTGTAGTTCTCCTTTTTGGTTGTGTCTTTACCTGGTTTTGGAATGAGTATTATACTTTCCTCCAGAAATGATTTTGGGAGGACTTTTTCCTTTTCGACTTCATGGAAGAGTTTGTAGAGTGTGGGGATTATATCTTCTATAAATTTCTTGTAGAATTCAGCTGTGAATCCATCAGGCCCTGGACTTTTCTTTGTCGGTAGGGTTTTTATTACGTTTCGAATTTCGCTGGCTGTTATTGGCTTATTGAGAGTTGTAATATCTTCTTGATTCAGTTTTGGTAATTTGTACCTTTCGAGGAATCTGTCCATTTCTTCTGTGTCTTCTCTTCTGTGAGCGTAAAGTTTCTCGAAGTGACTATTAATAATCTTCTGAATTTCCAGTGGGTCTGTGGTGATTTCACCCTTTTCATTCCTTATTGCTTGTACTTGAATTTTCTTTTGCCTCTTTTTGATGAGGTTGGCAAGAGGCTTATCAACTTTATTTAGTTTTTCAAAGAACCAGCTTTTTGTTTTGTGGATTCTTTGAACTGTTTTTTCATCTCAATTGAGTTAATTTCTGCTCTAATCTTTATGATTTCTTTCCGTCTTTGCGCTCTGGGTTTTGTTTGCTCTTCTTTTTCTAGTTGTCAGAGGTGCAGCATTAGGCTGGTAATTTGTTCCCTTTCCATTTTCCTAATGTGTGAGTTTATAGGTATTATTTTCCCTCTTAGAACTGCTTTCATCGCATCCCATAAATTCCGGTAAGTTGTACTTGAATTTTCATTGAATTGTAGATATTGCTGAATTTGTTGTTGAATTTCTTCTACGACCCATTGATTGCTGAGTAGGGTGTTGTTTAGTATCCATGAATTTAGCGGGTTTTTCTGGTTTCTTTTGTCATTTATTTCCAATTTCATTGCATTGTGGTCAGACAGTATGCATGGAATAATTTCTATTTTCTTGCCTATACTTAGGCATGACCTCTGGATTAGTACGTGGTCTATTTTGGAAAATGACCCGTGTGCAGCTGAAAAAAATGTGTATTCAGCTGTAGTTGGGTGGAACACTCTGTATATGTCCACCAGGTCCATTTGTTCCAAGCTCTTGTTCAGTTCTGCTACTTCTTTGCTAATTTTTTGTCTGGTTGACATATCTTTTTGAGATAAGGGTGTGTTAAGATCTTCTGTTAAGATTGTGTTCTTAGACATTAAGTTTTTCATGTCCCTTAAGATTTGTCTTACATAGTTGGGTGCTCCTGTGTTTGGTGCATAGATATTTATGAGTGTTACTTCTTGCTCTTAAATTTTTCCCCTGACCAATATATAGTGGCCTTCTTTGTGCCGTTTAATCATTCTTGGTTTGAAGTTGAGACTGACTGAGAAAAGAATTGCTACTCCTGCTTTTGTCTGAGGTGCTGGGGCATGCAGTATTGATTTCCATCCTTCGACTTTGAGCCTATGAATGTCTGTTTGTTTTAAGTGTGTTTCTTGTATACAGCATATTGTTGGATTTTGTTTCCTAATCCACTGTGCCAGTCTATTTCTCTTAATTGGAGAATTGAGTCCATTTACATTGATGGTTATAATTGAAATGTGCTGACTTATGTTTGTCATGATATTTAGCTGGTATTGTTTACTCCTTTGTAACCTGTGTTTAATTGACTATCCTGTTTAGTGGGTTCCTTCCATTCTCTTGCATGGAGTTCTGGTCGTTGTGGTCTCTCTCTAGAACCTCTTTCAGCAGCCTGTGGAGGGATGGCTTTGTCATCATGAAATTCTTTAGTTGTTCTTTGTCGTGGAAGTATTTCTCTTCTCCATCAAACTTGAAAGAGAGTTTTGCAGGGTATAGTAGTCTGGGCTGGAATTTGTTTTCGTGTAGGACTTGAAGACCTCTGCTCCATGCTCTCCTTGCCTTCATTGTTTGTGTAGAGAAGTTGGCTGTAATTTGGATGGGTTTCCTTTGAATGTGAGCTCCTTCTTCTCTTTAGCAGCCTTCCATATATTATTTTTTGTTGATTTTCTGGCATCTAAACTACTATATGTCTCGGTGTGTTTCTACTTAGGTTGAAGTTATTTGGTGTTCTGTATGCTTCGGTGACCTGAATGTTGGATTGTTTCCTCATATTTGGGAGGTTTTCTGCTATTATTTCTTCCCAAATTCTTTTTATGTCATTGGTATTGACTCCTTAATTCTCGTTGATACCAATTATTCTCACATTGTTTATTCTGGCGTCATCTTGCAGGTGATGGATTACTTTTTCCTGCATTCTCGTTGTTTTTAAGAGATCCTTTCTCACCTTTTCACTAGCTGCTCTGGCATCTTCAAGATCTGAAACTCTGTCTTCACTTTCACTCAGACGGTTTTGTAGACTCATGATTGCTATTTTTAGTTCTTCTGTATCTCTTTGACTGTGTTTCATGTGTTCTATTTCTTTTCTGTATTGCTCCTTCAAGGAATCTATCCTATTTCTGATCTCCTCAATTTTTTTATCCATGTCTTCTTTAAAGGTAGTTATTAATATTTTTTTTTCTGCTGTGTTTCTTCCAAGTTGGATTTCCTCTGTATATTTCTGGACTTGTTTCGGTATTTCAGATCGTATGACTTCAAAAAGTTCTTTTTTGATTTCAGAACTTATTTCTGCTTTGAGTTCCTCATGATCTTTCTGTTGTTGTTTCTTTGCTTCAGATGCTGTTAATTCATATATATCAGTTGGAATACTGCTCTCTGCACTTGTTCTGGGTGAGCATCATTTTTCCTCCCAATTTTTCTGGAATTCATTCTTTATTTCAGATTCTATGTACTCAAATATTTCTTTTTTAAATTGGGGAATTACTTCTCGTTTTATTTCCTCCATAGCTTTCTGCTCTTGTTCCTTTGCTGCTGTATCTGTTAGTTCATTCATTGTAGCTGAGCTAGTGTCCTCTGCCCTTCCTGATAGACTCGAGTTCTGGGATTGCATTTTTCCCCTTCTCTTTGTCATTTTGTATAGCACTGATCTTTGACCTTTGATGTAGAGCTTTGGTGCAGCTATAACCTTAGCTTGTTATGAGATTCGGGTGGCAGTCTATTAAGTTTGAGTTTTTCCAGGTATGCCTATCCTGGGTCTAGCTGTTGTGTTCAGTTCCTTTTTTGCTGCAGCTCCTTTGATTCCGCTATGTTGGTTCCCGGGGTCAGCCCTCCTGTGTCAGGCAGGGCGTTCCCCAGGTGGGTGGGCCTGGGCTTTGGTGGGTTTTGTGGGCTCACGAAAGGATAGTGGATGATCTTATTCACTGAGTAGTCTGTACTGAGCCGGCCAGCTTGTGCTGGGTCCGGGTCTACAGGCCATGACCCAAGAAGGCTGGGAAAGGTCCCTCTGGTGCAGTGGGCCTGAAGCCCTCACTCACAGGCCAGGCTGTGCTGGGTTTCGGTCCATAGCGTGGGACTGTGGATTGCTGAGAAATGTCCCTCCGGTGTGGCAGGCTTGGACTTCTCTCTCCAGGCTGACCTGCACTGGGTCTGGGGCTTTGGGGTGGGACCAGTAATGACCTGGAAATGTGTCTCTGGCACAGTGTGCCTGGAGCTGTCACCGGGCCATGGGAGGTGACGGGCAGCTTAATCCCTGGGAAATGTATCTCAGGCGTGAAGGGCCTGAGGTTCTACACTCACTGACCTTTGATGCCCAGAGAATCGGGGAAATTCCCACTCAATCAGTGGGCTTTAGGTCAGGGGATCCGGGGAGGTGTTGGTGAGTGGGTCCTGAGGTTTCAGGCCAGTCACTGGCTTGGAGCGGTTGGGGACAGGAATCCGCGTAGCGCGCGTGGGAAGAAGCCAAAGGCTCTCCCTCAGACTCACCACACTCTCACTGATCTGGAAAGCCTGGTGAGTCCTGTAAATTCGCTCTCGCTGGGCGAGCTTGGCACGGGAACCAGGAGGCCGCTGGAGTCAGCCGCTATCTCAGGCTGGTGTCTGGGGCTGGGCGGGCACGTGCGGGATGGAGCAGGATGGCGGAGTTGGCCGCGCTGTCTCTTGCCGGTCTCAGGGGCTGGGCGGGCGCGTGCAGGATGTCTCTCTTAGAAGTTTTTACTCTTCATCGTATAGATATTTTTCTTCCTTTGTTAGATTATTTCCTAATTATTTCTTTTTTTTTTTTTTTTTTTGAATGATATTGTAAAGGGTATTGTTTCTTTAATTTTTTTCTCAGTGATTTTGTTATCTGTGTAGGGGAATGCCATTGATTTTTTGACATTGATTTTTATTTCTTGTTATGCTACTAAATTTGTTTATTAATTCCAGGAGCTTCTTGGTAGAGGTTTTTTGGGTCTACTATGTAGAGTATCAGCTCTCCTGCCAATAATGATAGTTGAACTTCTTTACCTATTCTTTTTCCCTTCATTTCTCTCTTGCCTAATGGTACTTAATGAATTATTCCAGAGCTATATTGAATAGAAGTGGTGATAGAGGACATCCTTGTCTTCTACCTGATTTAAGATTAAAAGCTTTCAGTTTTTTCATGTAGAATGATGTTGGTTATTGTTTTTTTTTTTGTCATAGATGATATTTATCAGGTTGAGGTATAGGTCATCCATTCCAATTTTCTGTAGGGATTTGATCCTGAATGAGAATTGGAATTTTTGAAAAGTCTCTTCTGCATCGATTGACATGATCGTGTAGCTATGGATTTGGCTGTATTGATATAGTGTATTACACTTATAGATCTGCATATGCTGAATCATACTTGCATCCTTGGGATGAATCCTACATGGTCATGGTGTATGATCTTCTTGACTTGTATTCTATTTGCTTGCAATTTGTTGAGGATTTTTACATCTATGTTCGTAAGGGAGATTTGTTTGTAATTCTTTTTTATTTTTATTTAATATTTCTTCACTTTTTTATTGGAATGATTTTGGGAGTATTATTTTCTTTTCAATTTCCTTGAAGATTGTGAGGAGCATTGGGAATAAATTTCTAAATCTCTGACAGAATTCAGCTTTACCAGTCAGGATTTGGGATTTTTTTTGTTGGTAAGATTTTGGTGACAATTTCAATTTCATTGATTGATATTGGATTTCTCAGAGATTTCTGTGTCGTCTCGATTCAATTTTGATAATTTCTAGCTTTCTGTGTTTTTGATTCTTTGAGAGTAAAGATTTTCAATATGGTTGTTGATGATCTTCTGAACTTCCATGGGATCTGTAGTCATTTCATTCTTCTCATTCTTTTTTTGATGAGGTTGGCTAGGGGTTTATCAATTTTATCTGATCTTTCAAAGAAACAGCTCTTTGATACATTAACACTGTATTATTAACTTTGTCTCAATTGCATTAATTTTTGCTCTAATCTTCATAATTTCCTATGTTCTTTGTGATTTGGGCTTTTTTTGCTCTTCTTATTCTTTTTCCTTTCTTTGTAAGGATGTTCAGGGTCTCACTACTAGATCAGACTTGTGATCTTCCTGTTTACAGCCTCTCAAGAGCTGGAATTACAGGCGCATATCACCATGCCAAGTCTTAATCGCCATCTAAGCAGGTCCCGGAGGCAGGGATGGTATGGTATACCTGGAGATCAAACCCCTAGCACCTGCGCCTGCTTGCAGATGCTTTAATCTACTGAGCTACTTGTTTGGCCCTGCTCTTTTTGTTCTAAAAGCTTAAAATGTGTCATTAGGGTATTTATTTTTTCTTGTTCTGTTTTCTAATGTGTGATTTCACTGCTATAAATTTTCCTCTTAAAACTGCTCTCATTATATCCCACAAAATGTGGTAAATTATGTTTAAATTTTTGCTGCATTGTAGATATTCATTTCTTGTTTAATTTCCTATGTAACTCATTGTTTGCTGAGCAGGGTGTTATTTAATTTCCATATGCTCATGAATTTTTGTGGATTCTTTTGTCATTAATTTCCAGTTTCATTTCACTGTGGCCAGATAATACGCTTCAGATTATGTCTATTTTCTTTCATTTTCTTAAGCATGACCTAGGGAGAGGTAATGGTCTATTTTAGAGAACAACCTATGTATACTAGAAAAGAATGTGTATTTAGATATTGTTTTCTGGAACACTGTGTATATGTCCAATAATTACACTCCTTCAGAGGTTTGGTTCAGGTCTGTTTCCTCTTTATATTTGTCTGCTTGATATATTTTTTAGATAAGGGGGCATTAAGGTCCCCTGCTAAGACTTTAATATTAGTTATTAAAATTTGTCTTACATACTTAGGTGCTCCCATATTTGTTGCATACATATTTATGCCTGTTATCTCTTCCTCTTGAATTTTTCACCTAACCAGTATATAGTCAACTTCTTTATCTCATTTGATCATTCTTGATATGTTCAGAATGGCTACAACCAAGCTAGGTATCCCTGCTTTTTTCTGAGCTCTTGGAGTATGTAGTACTGTTTTTCATCCTTTGACTTTCAGCCTATGAATGTCTTCATAGGTTATGTGTATTTGTTGTATATAGCATAGTTTTGTATTTTGTTTCTTAGTCCACTCTGCCAATCTATTTCTTTTAATTGGTGAATTGAATCGTTTTATGCTGGATAATTTATATGTATTGGCTTATGTTTGTCATGTTATTTTCCTGTTGTTGGCCCTTTAATTTTCTCCTGTGGTAAACAGTATGTCATTTGGTGGATTATTTCTGCTGTCATCTTGGACTTGTGATTATTTTGATCCCTTTCTAGAATGTCTTTTAGTATTCTGTGTACAGTTGGTTTGGTCATTATGAATTTTGTTAGTTGATATTTATCATGCAAAGATTTTCATTTCTCCATTAAACTTGAAAGAGAGTTTTGCAGGGTGTAGAAGTCTGGAATTTGTTTTCTTGGAGGACTTGAAGTACTTTGCTCTGTGTCCTTCTTGACTTGATCATTTGTGCTGAGAATTTTGCTGTTATTCTGATATGTTTTTCTTTAAATATGAACAGTTTTTTCTCTGTAGTGGCCTTTATTATATTCTTGTGCTGAATTTCTGGGATTTTTATTATTATGTGTCTGGATATAGTTTTATTTAGGTTGATACTATTTTTAGTTTATATGCCTGGGTTACCTTATTATGTCTTTTGTTTTGACTCCGTCTTTCTCATTGATGGCTATTCATTTATGTTGCTGATCTTTGCATTGTCTTGCAGATGTTGAATTATTATTTCCAGAGACCCGTTTGTTTTAAGAGATTGTTTTCTTTTCCTGGTTGCTAGTATCAACACTGTCTTTAAAGGTCTGAAAGTCTATCTTTGCTTTCATTCAAATGGTTTTGCTAACTTTTAATAGAGTTTTAAATTTTGTATATCTATTTGAATCTGCTTTTCGGATTCTCTTTCCTATATTCTTCATTCAAGCTTTCCATCCATTTTCTATTCTCCTCTATTTTTATTACTTTCTTGTTTTGAAATGCTTAATAGTTCTTTAATTATAGTTGTCATTTTTTAACCTGTGATATTATTTCTGATCTGATTTACTTTATAATATTCTATAGTTGTTTTTTACATCAGTTGCTATTATTTCAGAAGTTTCAAGTATGTGACTTCTAATTTATTCTGTGTTGATGTCTGTTGGGTTTCTTCTATGTGGATTTGGGGCCAGAAACCGCATTTTGCTCCTTCTTTTGGTTGTATTCTATTTTCAAGAGAACTCTTCATTTTCATTCATGTGATATATTTTTGTGAAATTTTTCTAGTAGGTAGTTATATCACTGCCATCAGAGCCTCTCTGTAAAAGTCTGTTCTTTGGGTATGTTTCCTGTGTGAGAAATTATTATTTTGTGCGTGCCCCAAGATTTTACCTTCTTTATTTATTGAGAGTGAGATATTTGTTTCTGTTTGTCACTGTCCTTTATCCTTTCGTGTAGTGCTTTGGTAAGGTTATTACTCATGTTCCATATTATTATGTGAGGAAGAACATGGTGTTAAAACAGATATGGTATCATAGATACAATAATATAATCAACTATACTAGTTACAGCTAGTCAGGTTTAGAAACTGACAAACTTTTGTAACTAATAGATTTTTACTTTAGACCATAGGAGCAAAAATTATAACTATAAAAAGTAAATCATAAGTTGGGAATTTCTATTTAAATTAGTTTCCATGATTTCTGTCTGGACACCTATCCTTCATGTACCCAGAGACTTCCAGGCAGATTGCTCACCCAAATTACCTGCTACACCCTCCATGCTGCAAGGATGCTCTCATAAGTGGCCTCAGTCTGGGTCCACCTGGGCCTAGTAGTATGCCTCAGTTCATTGGGTTTAGTTCAACTGAACTTGAACTCACCTTGCTGAGGTGGCTTGGGTCTGACTGCTGTGCAGGTCTCCTTCAAGCTATGCCCCACCAAAGTGGACCAGCTGGACCCAGCTGGCTGCTGAGCTTCTATATTACTTTTGGTATTTCTAAACAAAACAGTCTTCCCAATATTTGTCATTTCCCAATGCCTAGGAAGGAAAAAGAGATTTTGAAATAGAAAATTGCTAAAGAAAATAGAAATAGAACTTCTGCAGAGGGGAGGTCAATCAGAGTTTGAGGGAGCAGGGAGTGATGGGAAAGGAAATGGACAGGCAAAAACTAATTAAGATGTGTTATGTGCATGCCCAATCTCCAAATTAATAGAATGCTTGAAGTGACAGGAAACGTTTTGAGGAAAGTCAATCGCAATATGTCATTGTCTCTGAACATTTATTTTATGGAAACATATTCCATATCTTTTAAACTTGCCTTGTGTCCTGTCCCTTTTCATGGAACACTCTTATTACCCTGTTTTATTGCCCCCTCTGACTGAAAAATAATCTGGTCTTCTTAGAAATAATTACATATACAAATCCTGGAATCTAGACCTTGCAGATATAGTGCTTACTTGAATAATTAGCTTTCCATAGTATGAATAGTTTATATTGCCTGTGGTAAGGTCAGTTTTCATGATCTTTACGACTCTACCTGTATCTTTTCCTTGTTTATGAACTTTTCTTTTACCAGTATGAGATATTGTATAAAACTAATGGTGGGCACAATTTCTTGTTTTGCCTCAGATTAATTATCAAGATGTGAAAATGAAAGAGTGTTCAATGAAAATGACTGATACTAATGCCGTTAATTCAATTACTTTCCCCCTGATTTCTGTGCTTATTACATCCCTTTACAATTCTCATCTTGCCAAAAGGACTTTCAACAGAGCCATGTCTGAAAAGAGATGGCGTGCTTTTTCTTTTAAAGGTAAGAGAAGGTTATCTGCCCTCTAAAGGACCTCTCTCTACTCTGAAATTTGTAATAATTCTTTTCAAGTTTGGGTTCCTGATTTCATTCCTGCAGCGAATATGGGTTCAAAGCGACATTCTGGCCTAGGAATTTTAGCTGTGGTTTAGGGTTCCATGGAGCAGTCATTCAACACTGCTTCTTCAGCATGAAAACTAAATATGGATTCATTCACTCTATAATCTTGGCACTTGGCAAATTAGTGTGAGAGTCTTTCATGTAGCGGGCCCCTACTGTGCATTTAAGAATTGAGTGTACATGACTTGTGTTGTTCCTCTTAGCCAAATGATTAAGAACACTTCCTTGAGGGCCATCATTATCATCAGAGACTCTAAGAGCTCTAGACAGTTTAGGAACACCCAGCAATGACACTCATGACAGTGATGATGGTGATGATAATGGCAATGACAGCAATGATACTTGTAATTAACTTTTAATGCTCTCTAGAAAATCAATTCTGTTGGACAAGGGGTTGTGACTGCATGGCACAGATATACAATTCAAGTACCTGAAAGAATGCCCAATACGTATTTTAAAATATCAGTACTTTCTGTGTTTAACATAGTTTAACAGCAAAATACTCTGTTTGGTATATTGATCTATGGTCAAATGGGTTAAATGCATCAAAATTCCAATAATTTAAAATAATTATTTTTATTTGGTGGCAAGAACAACAAAGATCAACATATCTAGAAAAATGCTAAATAAAATAATTTATTTAACTATAATCCTAATGATTTAGATTAGAACTCTTAACTTTTCATCTTACTTATCTATAGCCTTGTATCCTAGTACCTACATATCCTCATATAATCCATGTCTGATAATTGTCATTTTATTCCCCCTCTCTGTATCCAGCTTTTTAAAGATATTTCACCCATAGATGTGATCATGCTTATTTTTTATTTGCCTATTTTACATCATTCATTATGATATCATGTAGGTTCATTCATGAAATGACAAAGCTTTTAAAGCACCTTCTTAAGCTTTAATTACATTCTTTAAATGTATAGGTACTTCAGTTTCATTATTCATTAAAAGAAATTTCAGTAGATTTCCTATCTTGATTACCGAGAATGATGTCATGAATGTGGGAATACGAGTTTATTTGACAAGAAGTGATTTCAACTCCTTTGTATATATACGCAGAAGTTAGAGTGCTTGGTAATACAGTGGCTGTATTTTGAAATTTTTAGAAGTATTTATGTTCTTTTATATAGTTCCTGCACCAATCTCTTGCACCAACAGTTTACAAGGATTAACAGTATACAAAGATCTTTTTCTTTACATACCTATGTTGTTTTATATGGTGCCTGCACCTATCTCTACTACCAACAGCACACAAGGGTCTTTTTCTTCATGTCTTTGACATTACTTGTATTACTTGTTGTTTTATATTTTTTAAACAATAGCAATTTTAAAATATGTGAAATGTTATATCATTGAGGTTGTGATTTACATTCACTTGATGAACCTTAATATCAATAGTTTCATGCTTCTGTTGACTACTTTTTTTGGCTTCTTTTGAGAAATGTCTTTTTTGGCCTCTTAAGCCATTTCTAAATAGATTTTTTTGTTTTAATTTATTTTTGTTGTTGTTATGGGTGTTTTCCAGTCAATGCTTTGAGTTCTTCATATATTTGAATACATTTATTTTCAGATACAAGATTTGCAAAAGTTTTCTGTCATTCTGCAGACAGTTCCTTTATTGATTATGTCCTTTGCTATACAGAAGATTTCAGGATTGATGTAGTTCCACTTAACTTACTTTTGCTTTTTAAACTTTTTTTTTTGTTGTGATAGCCCCAAATCAGCAGTGAAAGGCAAGATAAGGTGTGTTCTTATAGAGAATTTTCTTCTGAAATTTTTACACTTCCTAATATCATGCTTTGATATTTTAAATATTCTGTGTTGCTTTTGTTTATAGCATTAGAGAAATGTTGAGTTTCATTCCACTGAATGTGGAATCTTAGTTTCCACACCATTCTTCTTCTTCTTCTTCTTCTTCTTCTTCTTCTTCTTCTTCTTCTTCTTCTTCTTCTTCTTCTTCTTCTTCTTCTTCTTCTTCTTCTTCTTCTTCTTCTTCTTCTTCTTCTTCTTCTTCTTCTTCTTCTTCTTCTTCTTCTTCTTCTTCTTCTTCTTCTTCTCATTATTATTATTTTGATACAGGGTCTCAGTATGCAGTTCGGACTTGTAACGATGCCCTTGTCACATTCTCCCTAGTGCTGGGATTACAGATGAGTGCCACCATGCTGAATACTAGGGCTGCCACGTCATGCAGTACCGGGAATTGAATTGGGGACCTTGCGCTTGCCAGACATGCACTTAGGCTACTAAGTTATCTCCATATCCCTCCACAGCATTATTTACTAATGAGACTATCTTATCTTCATTATCTCTCCATAGACCTGCTGTAGAAAATGTGTTCTTTATATTTAAGCTTATATATGCATTTTCTATTATGCTAAATAAAGCTATATTTTTGTTTTATGCTGCTGTAGTAATTAGTCGTAATTACAACTTTTTATTATAATTTAAATCAGACAGTTTTATTGTACCAACTTTGTTTCTCTCAAAATTATTTTGGTATTTTAGATTCTACCATGGTCTCATAGGAATTTTAGAACAGATTTTTTTTCCAATTTATGTGAAAATTCTTAGAATATTATGAATATATTTACCATGTCAATTCATTGAGTCAAAGAATAAATAAAGTCTTTCCTTTTATTTTTATCATTTTTCAAATTAGCTCATCAGTATTTTTAAGTTTCAGTGTAGGGATCCTGCACTTCCTGGCTTATACTTATTCTTAAGTATTTTATTTGTTTTATACACATATAAGAATGCTATTGATTTTTTATTCATTGAAATGATATTGGAAAGAGTATTACCTTCTTGCTTCTTATTAGGATAGGCCATTATTGTCAGCAAATACTTTTAATGAATGAGTGAACATTTTGCAAAGTATGAAGAACTAGTATAAATACTTCATAAATATTTTCTCTTTTCTTCTCAATAAGAATCTTTTGAAGTGTTATTTAATCATCTCTTTGCAGATAAGGAAATTAAAGATTAAGTATGTTAAGTAGCTTTTCCAAGGTCTTAGAGCTAATGAGTGATGAAAATGGAATTCAGACAAAAGCTCTAGAAGTTTGTATTCCATGACCTTTGCACTCCTATTCTATAGTAAGTATCTAGAGACTGACAAATATTTTGATCAAAAAATAAGAATGTAATTCTTTCAGGAAGATACCAAGCAGGAATATAGGTGGGTAATAGTCCTGATTTTTTGAGGAATGTCTGTAATGATTTCCACAGTGGTTGCATTAGTCTGTACTCCCACCAAAATATAAGAAGAGCTCCTTTGTCCACAGTAGTATTTCTTGTTTTTTGTGTTCTTCATAATAATCATTCCTTTATGGAGTGAAATGTGATCTCAGTGTAGATTTAATTTTCATCACCCTAAGGAACAGTGATGTTAAACATTTTACTTTTGTTAGATATGACTATTCCATTGCCATTTAAATATTGTATTGCATGAATTCAGCAAATAATCCAATATAGTCCAGTGGTCCATAATAGTAGTGGGTTAATCATAGGACTGGCAATATCAGAAATTGCTGACTTGAGCCTTTCATAGCTCAGCATATTAATATTGCCTTTACTTTTTATACCTCGTTTTAATACTTTTATGCTTGATGGTTAAGTCCAAGATGATGCAAGACTTATAAAACAAGAAATGTAACTTTTTTATCTGATAAGGTCCGTGAAGTCCTCTCAGGATTTATCCAGTAACCCTGTACTGCAGTTTGCAGATCTTTTGTCAGTGTCAGGCATGTGGATGAGTCTTGGCCATTGCTTGACCAATTTTCTGTATGTGAAAGCCTGAGAGAATGTTTTCTCTTCATGTGACTCTACTTAGGCACACTCAACATCATCAGTCATGTTGATCTGTGGTCCCACAATCTCTTTGATCAGAAAATTTGGGACAAAACTTAGTTACATGATGTTACAGCAGAAGTTCTATGTCATGAGCCTTCACTGACCTTGAAATGCTAAAATATTGGCTGTCTTTGCTGCCCTTCTAAATCTCCAAATTTTGGTCTACAAATTTGGTTGTTAATCCTCCAGAAGATAAATTTATTATGACCCTACCACATATGCAGCTGGGTTTAGCCTCATTATCTGTCTGAATATAAAATATCTTGGGCATAAAGTAGACCAGGTATTTTCCATCAAGTACTGATATGTTAAACTGTAAGTCTCTACAGAATATGGAGAAAAAATTTAAAAAGTTTAAAAAATATGAATTAACTATTACATATTTTTACACAAAAATTTAGAAATTTAACCATATACAGCATTGTAGCAGGACAGATATGTTACATTTTTTTTCTTGTATCTGTTTTCATTTATTAACATTTTAAAAAATAAATACTTACTTGAGGGACAGTATGGCAATAATTGTTATGTCATAACAAGCAGTATGTATTTAGAAGACAATAATATCAGGCTTTTCAAGCATTACCCTTGTATTACACATCTTCACTGCAGTTGCTTAGTTCACAGGTACCAGGATATATAGTCAGGGTGAGAATCCTACCAATTAACTGTCAGTTTCGAAAACCTTTTGATGTTTCTCAGGATCATTGCCTTAACTGTCTTGTGTGTATAAATGTTTGACTTTGTCCTTGTTGTTGTTTTTTTTTTTTTCTAACTTTTATCCTTGTGCTGACCTTCATGTCCAATCCTAAAGGTCTTGCTTTCCTTTTAATTGTGTTATATCTTTCTACTTGTATTTCTTCTTTTCAGTTCTTATATGACAGAGACTATATGATATTTTCACATGTGGGTCTAGTTCACTTCACTTACGAGTAAGTATATCTTCAAGTGACATCCACTTAAATATAAATGCTTCAAGTTTATCATTCTTTACAGCTGAGTAATACTCCATTGTATGAAAATACCACATCTTTTTCGTCCATTTCTCAGGTGGCAGGCGTCTTGGTTGTTTCCAATAGTTGGCTATCACAAATTGTGTTGCTATAAACATAGGTACACATATATCACTAGGATATGCTGTTTTCAGTTCCTTGGGCAAAATTCTCAATAGGGGGATGAATGGCTTGAATGGAATAGTCAGTCTTAGTTTTTTTCATATTTTTATAAGAAATGAATATCAATGAGGCATTTTCAAATCAAATTGGTAGGACACTTTCAATAGTTAATACACTGCATATGGTTTTTTTATTAGTTAATTATTGTACAAGACGCAGATATTTTATTTACAAACACTATTAGAACAGATCACTCTATTTGTTGAATTAAGAGAATGTAGCTGTATATCTATCTTAACCATTTTGAATATATGGAAACAAAATGCTCATTCATTTGTATCCCTTTTTTTGTTTAGTTTTGTTAATTAAATATTATAGGTGTGTGAGTTCAGCAAAATATTCCCAAATAGTCCAGTGGTCCATAACAGTTTTGGGTTTTTCCATGTGTCTGGTAATGTCAGAAGTTGTTGACTTGAGTCCTTTACAGGTCAGCATAATAATATGGTTTTACTTCTTACACTTTAATACTTTTCTGCTGGATACTTAAGACCAAGATAAAGAAAGACCTATATAACAAGAAATATGGCTTTTGTACCTGATTAAAGTCAGTCAAATCCCTTCATGATTTATCCTGAAACCTTGAACCACAGGTTGTAGATCTTTTGTGTCAGCAATGTGAATGAGTCATGGTCATTGCTTGACCACTTTGCTGTGTGTAAAAGACTGAGAGAATGTTTTCTGTTCAAGCGACTCTCCCTAGTCACACTACATCCTCGATTACTTTCCTCTTTGGTCCCATAATCTCCTTGATCAGAAAATATGGGACACTACAGAGTTGCATTATGTTACAGTACAGCTTCCCCTATGTCTTGAGTCTTAATTGACTTTGAAAGTCTAGGGCCAAAATGTTGGCTGTTTTTGTGACCCTCCTTTTTCTCTAATTTTTAGGTCTGCAAACATATGTTGTTAAACCTCCAGAAGAGAAGCTTATTGCTATTAACGTATATCCTAGGCTGTTGAGCTTAACCTCACTATCTCTCTGAATATCAAATATCTTAGGCTTAACATGGAACGGATATTTTTCATCAAGTGTTGATATATTAAATGTTATGTCCCTACAAAAGATAACATAAAAATTTAAAAGTTAAAATATATTTAAAACTAGGAATAAACAATTATATATGTTTATATATGTTTAGAAATTTAACCATATATAGCACTGTAGCAGGACAGTACTGCATCACTCTTTCTTCTCTCTCCCGCCTTCATTCACCACCACCCTCCTTTTTAAACAAGCATCTACTGGAGAGATAGCTTGGCAGCAAACAGCATGTCCTGACAAGCAGCACCTATTCAGAAGACCAGAATGACGGTCACTCCTAAACTGAACCTACTACTACCACTTGTCATCTTCATTGCAGTTGATTAGCTCACAGGTATCTGTATATATAGTTAGTCAGGGTGAGAATCCTTCTAATTAGCTGCTAAATTCAAAAATCTTCTGAAGATTCTGAGGATCATTGCCTTACCCAACTTATACATATAACTGTGTGGCTTTGCATCTGTTGTTTTCTAGTTCTGGAATTATTAGCTAGAGCCATTAGACAAAAGACAGAAATAAAAAAAATAGTTAAAGAAGAAGTCAAATTATCATTATTTGAGGATGACATGATACTTTACTTGGAGAGTGTGCTCTTGAGGGGTATCAATGATGTGGCACAGAGTTTCACTCATGTAGCTTGCCTGGGTTTGGTCTGGATATTCGCGGGTGCACAGAAGCTGGAAGCTTCATGCAAAAGCATTCTATTAAGATATTGCTTTATTGTAATGCTTCTATTTTATCAGGGTTTTGTTCATAGTCTTTGTCACTCCTGTGTCTTCAAAAGTTCTAGCTAGTCTTTCTTCCAGCAAATTTAGTATTTCTGTTTTACTATTTAGATTTTTTGATCTGTTTTGATTTGCATTTATTCTGTGTTGACAGACATGGGTCTAATTTTAGACTTCAGTGTGTGGAAAGCTGACGTTTCCAGGAAAATTTATTAAATGAATGTCTTTCTCTAAGTGAGAGTATCTTGGCTCCTCTGTCATAGATAAGGTGGCTAAGTGTGTTGGCCATTGTCTCTGCACCTTCTAATCTGTTCCATTAATCCTCCCATCTGTTTTTTTGTTTTTGTTGTTGCCACTATCACACTGATTTTATGACAGTAGCTTCATCATATGTTTTAAGTCAATAATGTGATGCCACCAGCCTTACCCTGCTGTTCCACAATTGTTTTTGCAATTGAAGATATTTTCTGATTCTAAAAGAATTCTAGAAATGTTTTCTTTAATTCTTTGTGGCATACTATTATTATTTTGATTAAGATTACATTAAATCTGTACAAAATTTTTGGGAATATGACCCTTTTTGGTATTTTTTTGCTACTTTCTTCTCCAGTAGTTTGTATTCTGTTATAATATTTAAATCTTTAATCCATCATGACTTTAGTTTAGTGCATGGTAATAGACATGGATCTAGTTTTAGACATTGGCATGTAGAAAGTCAGTTTTTCCAGAACCATTTGTTAAAGAGGTTATCTTTCTTCTAGTAAAAATGTTTGGCGCCCTTTCAAAGATATGGTGGCTGAGTGTTTTTGTTGTTGTGTCTGCAAATTCTAAGCTATTCCACTGATATTCCATTTTTTTTTGCTAGTACCATGCTGATTTTGTCACAGGATATAATTGAGGTTAGGATTTCTCAGTAAATATTCAGTAGAGATAGATTTTAAAAATTGATGATTACAAGAAGAGCATATGTCTATTTTCTGATATCCTGTTTGACCATTTTCTTCACGGTACTATATTTGTCATTGTAAACAACATGCATAATTCTTAAAGAAAGCCTTCTGTTTTTAGCCTAAACTACTTATGTGTGAATATCCATGGAAGCTATGAAATTAGTATTCTCCAAGAGTAAGTGAACTTGCAGAGAGTTTAAGGGAAAACTCTATACTCTCTTTTTAGGTTAAATTAGCTACCTAACTAGAGAGAAGACAACATCTTTGCCAGGAAATTCAAATTGTCTTAGAATGTTTTGCATGTATATTACTTATGAGAGCAATCTGGATTCTACATTTTGTGACAAGCTAAAATGAATATATTGCATTAGTAATTACTTCAGATTGCAAAGGCATCCTAATTGATCAATTATAAATCTGTGTTTCTAATGGGTTTAACATTATTGTTTAAATTTAAGATTCTCCCATGCCTTAAATTTTGGTCATCATGCTTAAACTATAAATAGTTCAGATAACTACTTATAAGAAATTTCACACTTGGGGAACACTCCATGATACAATGATTTGAAACATAACCTTCTAGAGCAGAATATGAATTTACTTTCCCTTAAAATTTGACGTAAACAAGCCCTTCACCTATCAGATACTAAATTTATTAATTGCAAAATTAAAATATAATAATTACTACTATTCCAATTTGCAAGAATAAAATGAATATAATAATGTGAAGTACTTGAATTTGGTAAGATTCTATTTATAGCAGGAACTCAAAAAATAGACCTTGTAACTCTACTTACCAAAGTCTTAAAGATAATAATACAACATTTTGGCATGGTATATTCAAATTAATTATCTTCATTATTTGAAAATCAGTAACCACACAATAGAATTTGTGTTATGTATTGAACCTGAAAAACAGGATTCAAGTCTTGTATCTATATCTTTAATATGATATTTTTTAAAAACTTGGAAGCTGGACTTGATTATCTCACCATTATTTATATTTTCCTTGATATGGCACAAATCCCATGTTTGACCATGTCTTTTTTACTCTTCACTCCTTTCTGGAACAAATATGCAATGCTCAAAATGAAGGAAAGGAAAATTTATTTAGCTCAAAGTTACTTGAGGTTTCATAGTTTAAAATAGCCTGAATTATGTAGTAAGTCCTCCCAGCCTTCTTTGCTCAGGAGAAAGGGTCAGTGCCTCCATCTTCCCCAAGCATCTCTTCTCTGCCAGAGGGGGCCTCAGTCACAGACACTGTCTCCCTGCACTACAGGGTCCAAAGGAGAGGCTCGGGTGCTGCCATGTCCAAGATGACCTGCTCCACACCTCCAAGAGACTGCCAGCTGGGGTGAAGTGCATGCTATCAGTTTACAGGCTCTTTCCTCCCTGGGCCCATCCCATGAGCCTCCCCATTTTCCTCTGGCCCTGCCCATGAAACAACTCACTGGTGCTCCTCGAGGCACGTCTGCCCCATGACTTACACAGGCTTTGGGGAAACAAACCATAGCAAGCATATACTTTAGTTTTTTTAAAAGTGTGTTAGTGTTTACTCTGAAAGTGAAAAATTATTTTAGTATCTTAAATCTTACATATGTTGGTAGTGTCTGATCATCCATCATTTGCAGAGAATGTGAAAGTTTCCATGTAACACACATTTTCCAATAGATTTATACGGAAAAGTACTATTATAGTTATCTTTCTATTTTGCCCCCAAATTTGATTAAGTCAGGGGAAAAGCTATTTAAATATTTGTATTTATTAAGCTATTGATATGTTTATGAAGATGCTAATTCACCTTGTCATTAGATGGCAGTTACAGCAGATTTGATAACTAATTGACCAACGAAACAGAGGAGTGTCCAGAATTCATATCAAGGGATATCGTTTTGAAATAATTCTTGTCCAACATCTTCCAGAAAAATATCTGTGTTTGTATAAATATATTTGTATCTATACATAAACTATAGGAATGTTTTCCATTTGGTGCTCAAGATATACTAAAAAGTATGTCTCAGCTTTCCTTTGAGACTTTCATTTTATAGACAAGACATCAAAGAAGCAGCCTTTTGAAACCATTTTCCTTATTGTGAAGATATGGACTACTTGACAATATTGGATTATTTTGATGGATTCAGGCACCTACAATATTTAAATGACAATGGAATACTAATCTATAATAAAACTAAACAAAACCTTTCATTTTATAGGTAAAACATCAAAGAAGCAGCCTTGTGAAACTCTGTTTTGCCTATTATGAAGATATGCCTAATATATACATATGCCTGATATATACATATCAGGATAAGTTTTGGAATTATTTTAAGCAGGTAATGAAATCTTGACATTTGTAAAGTGATTTTCTTTTTCTTTTTCTTTTTTTTTTTTTGTCTTTTTGAGACAGGGTCTCGCTATGCAGTTCAGGCTGGCTTTAAGCTCACTTTGTAGCTCAGGCTGGTCTCGAACTCACAACAATCCTCCTGCCTCAGCCTCCCGAGTGCTGGGATTACAAGCATGCGCCACCACGCCCGGCTTGTAAAGTGATTTTCTTAAGAACTGACATGGACATATATATTTATTTGATATATGTGCATACATATTTGATATGTATATGTTTAAGATATATATTCAGTATATATATATAGATGAAATATATATCATATATATTTGCATGTATATCATTAATTTGGCATATATTTAGGTTGAAATGAAGCTCAATATACATAGCAACCTTGCTTATCCTGTTTAGGTCACCATGCTTGGGGCCTCAGGATTTTGAATAGCACTTGGCAAGGAATAATGTCTCAATAAACTGCTGATGAATAATTCATTATCTCTGAACTTCAATTGCCAGAATTTTTGACAGCTCCCTGTGGGAATTAGCATTGTTATTTTGGAGACCACCTTACAAGTACTGAATAGTTGTTAAATGGAAAGTTCAGAGGCTTTGGAATGATACACTTAAGGATTCCAATTTGGGTTCTGCTGCTCATAAATATGTATTTGTTATCTATACTCCCTGCAATCAATTTACACATCTACAAAATTAACATTCTGAAAATATCTGGATGGTAGGATTTCTGCAAGCTCTGAAGGATATGAACTATGTGAATGACTCAAATTAGTGCCTTGAATACACAGAACTTGTGTTCAACAGATATATGAATTTTGTGCCTGTTTGAAGTAAACAATGATCACATTGTCTTGCAGAATTAGCACATGTACCTATCAGATCTTAATTCTGTATTTACCACCTTTTTTCTTCCCCCTCCCTCCATCTCTGGGTGGCTTTCCTCTTGCAAAAGATGTTCTGCTCTCTACCGTTCCAACATATGAGTAGAATTTTCCCAGTAGATAAGCTCATTGATTTGAGGGTGTAGTGAAGATAATTATATCAGAATTTTCATTAACATTGTTTGTTTGCATCTAGGGTCTGAAACTAGATTGGGGATAAATGTAAATCACTCTTGATAGGCGAGAGATTAACTTTTAAAAGATTCTACGCTGAGCTTATCAAGGTTTCTGAGTACTGAGGTTTTTTACAGAGGTGACATTATCCTCAATTGTCTCCAGTATGAATGAGTTAAGAGAATGGACTGGAGTTGGCAGAAGCTGTGTAGTACCTTGATGAAAGAATTTTATGTTGATTGTAAATACTTCTAAAATTAAAATTGAGTGATTTCCTACTCAAAGAATATCTAATTTCTGTCAAGAAAATATGCTATCATTATTTTCAGAAATGTTTTAAGAGGTTGAATGGTTATCTCTGAATTCATATGTTCAAATGCCAATCCCCAGTAGCTCAGAATATGGCCTTAGTAAGAACTTTTTTAATTTTCTTTATTTTTTGTTTTTAAAAGAGAGTACAAAATACTATTAAAACAGAAAAAAATTAGTGATGCAGATTTTCACTTAACAAAGTAATATGAATTTCACAGTATTTGTTTTAATACAAAGTGTTGTCTTCCAACTAGTGTTCATATTACCAGATAAATGCATATAACAGTGGAGGAAGAAATAAATGTACAAGAAATTAAGAACAGAAAAAGTGCAGACAGTTGAAAAATGGAGACACAACCAATTAAGCATTAACTTCTCCTTTCCTTAGACCAGCAGAAATGCACAGTGTAGTTGTCCAAACTATCTTGTTTACATATATAAATCTTTCCCCCACTCCGTGTTCTTTCCATCTCAACTCAGTAACTCTCCTTTTGAATAAGTTCATTCCCATTTCCCAGTATGTATCCTTCAGATTCCATTTTTCTTTTTTAAGGTTCCCAAACTAAAGAGACAATATGATGTTTGCACATGTGATTCCGATTTATTTCACTTCAGAGTATGGTCTCTAGTTGCATCCATTTAGCAATGAAAGCCTCATATTTATCCTATTTTCTAGCTCAATAATATTCCATTGTGTAAAAATACCACATCTTCTTTATCCATCCTCAGTTGATGGGCATGAGGGTATTTCCAAGATTTAGCTATGACAAATTGCATTGCAATAAGCATGGTTGTACATATATCTCTGCGGTATGATGATTTCAGTTCTTCTGGAAAAATACCCAACAGGGGAATATCTGGGTTGAATAGAACCTCCAATCCTAGCTTTTTAAGGAATTTCCACATTTATTTCTATAGTGGTTGTACCAGAATTTTTTAAAGAGGCAGTCAAATTCTAGCAGTCCAGGAGAATAGGATTTCATCCAATTAGATTTCTCGGCTGTTCAAAAGAACTTTTGTAGATGTTCATATGTACAAGGAAACATCACACCATTATCAATATGCCAAGCACAAACCTGGGACATACTTTTCTTAAAGCACTCAGGGGTTAATACTATCAACACCTTGTTTCCGTATTTCTTCCCTTTTTAATTATAATATAAAATTGTCATTGAAATCAATGTTTGTATTTTTTTATGTCAGCTCTTGAAAACAAATACAACATATTTCCCCTCTCTGTTCTCTGTGATAAGACTCATATACTCTTCAAATGTGTAGACTTCCCACTATAGCCTAAATAGTTTTTGCTTTCTGAACAACATTTTTGAGTGGCTTTTGCTATTTTCCTTGATGATCAACTCTAAACACAATTTCATACTAGTTTTTCTGTCTGATGAGTGTATTCTCTACCTACTTTGAGTGCTGACTGATATGAATCTACGTGTGCCCATTTTTCATAGTATTGCCCTAAGCTCACTGAGAGTCATTGCGTCCTAAAAACATAGGATCTGTCACTAGGATTGGACACAGACTTTAACCAGTGACTGACACCAGGTATAAAATGGTCCATATTTTAATTATGTTTCCCCAAGATGGAGCAAACCCTTGTGGATACTATCTTCATGGTGCCGTGTGGGAGCTACCAGTTTCTAATGAAATAGAATTCTCATGCTGCTATTCTTGGTAATGTTTTACTTTGAAAATCATTCACTTTGTGTCAAATCCAGGGAATAAAATATATTTAAAAACTAGAATAGGAGTGGCCAGATAGCTCAGCAGACTAAAGTACCCCTTAAGCAAGCACAGGGACCAGGGTTTGATCCCAGACATGCCAGATCAGCTCTGCCCCAGGGCATGCTGAGATGGCGATTGAGACTAGGCGTTGTGATGTGCACATGTGATCCCAGTGCTTGGGAAGCTGAAAACAAGAGAATCACCAAAAGTTTGATGTGCATAGTGAGACCCGGAGCACCTGGTACTAAATACATAAAAACTAATTAGAATAACACTGTGCCTTTAATGTTAACTGGAAAAAAACCTGTAGGCTATGATAGAATATATCTGATATGTATCTAAAGTAGGATATTTAGCTTCTTATTTCTGTGTCATAATTCTGATGCATGTTGGAAATGAACCTAATTTTTCTATCCCATTTGTTTACTATTCCATCTCTATTAAATTGTCATTTCTAAAGATGCCTACAGTGCTTATTAAAATATATTAAGGGAGACCTTCAGCATTACCCTGGTGGAGCGGGACGGGCTCTTGGGTTGGAGACATATGTAACACACCAACTTACTGTGACCTAGGAAAGGCTGCCAAGGATGTCTTCAACAAAGGATATGGGTTTGGCATGGTCAAAATAGACCTGAAAACCAAGTCTTGTA
>PVKA01034182.1:0-23688 GCA_004027165.1 Ctenomys sociabilis
ATTATTGAATTTTTGATATAATTCAGCTATAAAAAACCTGTAAATATAATATCATGTATGCACCTTGTACAATACCAAAACGTTATGAAAACAGTTTGCAATGTATTAATTCATTGACTCTGTATGGTTAAGGTGTTTTGAAACTGTCTGATTGACATTTGTATTTTAATAAAATAAAAATAAATGGAAAAAAAAACCACAAAACAAACTTCTTGAGGACACTCGTCTGTTTGTCTTTTAGCAAGAGAGTGTTCTCATTAGATAGATAGACAGACAGACAGATAGATGATAGATAGATAGATAGATAGATAGATAGATAGATAGATAGATAGATAGATAGACTCAGAAATGTCAAAAACTGCCCCATTTCTAAAAGAAAAACTATAAAATGTTAAACAACTTATTAGGGATTTAACCAAGTGCTGTTATTATTTTTAAACACACAAACTTCTTTGGCTACCTCGCTGAGATACCAGATGTGAAAGGTTGGTGTGTCCTACCACAATTCCAGTCCTAGTCCAGCTTTGAAGTATAGGCTGGACCACTGTCCCTGAGAGAGTCATTAAGCACTGATCAGTGACAAAATGACATTTTCTCACAGCTCACACATCTGTGGGTCAGACACATCTACTTGTTTTCAATTCATTGGATTAATTCTAAAGAGGATTTAGACAACTTCAAAAAATGTAGACAACTTTAGTTTTAAATGAAGCAAGGAATCAGAACAAAGGAAAAATAAGAAAATTAAATATTACAGAAATTATAATGCCTAAGGGAAGAAACCAGTTTTGCTGGTGTTCAGTTTCCCTCTCAACATTCCACTAGTCTGTGGCTCTATGGAATTTTTCAGTACTAACCAAGTAACACGGCCCTTAATAAATATGCATAAGGATAATAGTTAACATTTTTTGACAGTCTAATATGTGCAGGTTTGATGTACACTTTATTCTTCTAACCATCTCTATAATACAGGTAATATCACTATCCTTATCTTTTTTTTCCTATTCTTTTCTATATTTTAGGGAAGGGTCCAAGATGTTCCAAATCTCACTACTAGACTGGACTCAACAACTGTCCTGTTTACAGCCTCCCAAGTGCTGGGATTACAGGTGTGCACCACCACACCCCAGGGGCAGGCCCAGGGATTGAACCCCCAGCCCTGTGCCTTCTTCAGGCACTTTAATCTGCTGAGCCACTGATTGAGACTTGGTGTGATGGTGTGTGCCTGTAATCCTCTTATCTATTATAGATGTAAAAAATGAAAGATGTAAGTGCTCAAAATTACACAACAAAAAAGTAATAGAGTTGGGATTGAAGATGTCCAATAGATATCTGTTTTACTGTTAATAAATAAATAAATAAACACAAGTGCAAATAAATTATGATTTACTTAGATTACAGGATGTTATCATTATTTAATAATGATAAGGAAGACATGTGGTAACGTGGAAAGAAATGATAAGTATTAAGTGAAAGAAGCAAGTCATAGAAAACTGTATCTTCCTATTTATGTGCAGATGCAGATGTATGCATACACATTTTTCAAATACTGAGATAAAATCTGTATAGATGTGCCTCCATTTGACTTTAGAGAATGGAAAAAAAAGTTCAGGGAAAAGAGATTTTAGAACAGGGACTTCTCTTGTTAGAAATGCTCATGTATTTTTCAAGTGTTTTTAGAAGTCTCTATTATACTTCATGTTATTAAAACTACTAAAAGGAGAAAACAAATGATTAAGCCATTTTTCACAGATTATAGTTAGAGATTACAGTTTGGTTTTTACAGAAGGTGCCAGAACAGTTTTCAAGGAGGTAGGTTTTATACTCTTTCTTTCTCTCCTCATCATTTTACAGTAACAAGAAAAAGAGAAGGCACTACTCAGGCATTCCAATATTCTTTTCCAAATTGCTATTTAAAAGAAATGGCAGCACCTGTGCCGGGCTCCGTGCCCAGGACACACTGAGTCACTGATTGAGACTGGGTGATGGCGCGCACCTGTAATCTCAGTATCTGGGAGGCTGAAAACAGGAGAATCGCTAGGAGTCTGATCTACATCTGACCCTTTACATCCTGTCCTAAAATAAAAAAAAATAAAAATAAAAAAAAAGGACAGGGCCGGCCGGATAGCTTAGCAGATTAAAGCGCCTGCTTAGGCAGACTCAGGAACCAGGGGTTGGATCCACGGCCCTCCATGCTGGCTCTGCCCCCAGGGTACACTGAGACAGAATAAGACTGGACGTGGTGGTGTGCACCTATAATCCTGGCACTTGGGAGACATAAAACAGGAGGATCACTATGAGTACAATCTGTAGACCCTGTACTGTATACATAAAACAATGAGAGGAGACAAAATGGGCTGTGTGAAGAAAGCCAGAGCCAAAATACATACAAAACAATATTGTTTGGTGGGCATTGCACCAAAGTGTGTTCCAGTTGCTGTGAGCAGAACGGCATGCAAGGCCCGTCTGGGGGTCATTAGTTGAAGCCCAACAGCAGCTACCAGGAGACATACTCTTCCACTTCACCCGCTGCAAGTGCAGAAAGCTGCAAGTATGAAAGTTGGACATAGAGAGAGAGACCAAGCTTCCCAGGGGTCTGACACTACAAAAGATTCAATGAAATACCAGTACCCAATGACACACACTGTCCCCATTCTTCCTTCACAAGCAGCATTGTTGCCTCATCATGATGGTATAGGAAATTAAGTATAACAGGCAACATAAAAGGGCACTTCAAGTGCCAAGATGAGCAAACCACTACTAATCTGCAAATATAGCAAAAGCCAACAGATAGAATACAAACACCAGTTCACTAAACAATAGCTCTTACACACAAGGAAATGGAGATACCAGTGAGAATAACACATGAAAGACTATGACACCCTCAAGAGGTGCAAGATTTCATTTCACTCTTCCAAAAGATCGACCAAGATACTGGAGACTCAAACCACAATAACAGATGTGCTATTTTGAAACCTATAAAATAAATAACTGAAAACTCAAAGGTGAGGGTCAGAGGAAGGGACTCTCACAGAGTCTGTCACCCCCATTCATAAGGCCCACAACAAGCAAAAATAAATGACAGCATCATCCCCAGAGCCTTGGTTGAAGGAGTCAATAGCAGATGACATTACCTTGGCATGCAGTATGTGGATATGACTTTGGGTTGTCTCCCAGAAGTGTGCCACCAAACTCTACCACCAGATCACAGCAGATGGTGTAGGGGAAGGCACAGCGCTCTGGCTCAGGTGATACAATTCTCTCTCCCACAACCTGAAACTAAAGTAGAAAACACAGAGACTGGAATGTCTGAATCCCATTAAGAGTAAAAACCTAAGGAGCAGACCCACAGACTCCACTATTCAGGATACAAGCATAGTTTCTCTCACTGTCCCCCTCGCTTTAATGAGCCAGTGATTCTTTCAGTTCTCTGAGATACTCCAGTACCATTTCACCAAACTCCTTTGTTTTAGATGGGCTTATACTGTAAGACTTATGGGTTTAATTTACTAAAAATATAATAATAGCAGTAGAAGGACAATAAAATTCCAATCAAATTTTCAACATGATTTCCTATGAAATACAGCCATTCACCTGGAAAACAAAATACATAATAGCCAATAAAATGTGGAAAAAAGAAACAATGAATGGAAAATTGATCTGTCAAATAAAAAGTATACTACAAAGTTACAGCAATTTAAGTATGAGTTATTAGTATAACAACACACCAATAAATAAAAGAAAGGCAAAGAAATAAATGTACTTTTATGTGAATTAAGTAATTTCTCAATGTATGTTTGTTTAGGGATATCTTTATTACTCTTTTAAATTCAAAAGATAGTTTCATTGCATATTAAAGTTTAGACCTCATCTATGTGGCACTATATATTTATGAGAAGTCAGCTATTTAATTGTATTGTTTCCATGGATGTGAAAATTTTTCTCCACTGCTTTAGAATTTTACTTTTCTTTTTGGTGTTCAACAATTTAACTACAGTGTAGCTACGCATGGGCATCCTCTTTGGAGAGTGTTTCAGTCCTCAAATCTGCATATTGATGTTCTCATTAGTAACAGGACATTTTCAATTACCATTTCTGAGAACAGTTTCTACCACTTCTTCCAATTATTTTTCTGTTCATTTCTTTCTCTTTTCTCCTCTGGGAGTATGAGATGCAGACTTTCTCAAAGACTCTGAGCCTTTACTTTTAGCACTTTTTTTCCGTTACTTAGACTGTGTAATTTCTGTTTATCTTATCTTAGAACAAGTCAGACATTCTCTTCTGTCATAAATCTTCAGTGAAGAACCTGGAGTTAATGTTTCCTTTGGTTCATCAATTTTTTGATTACAGAATATACTTTTTGTCCTTTTTAAAAGAATTTCTATCTCTTTGTTGAATTTCTCTATTCATTATGTTAGCATATTTTTCTTAATTATTTAAAGATATTTTCCTTTAGCTCTATGAATGTAGTTGTATTAGCTATTTTATCATCTCTGTGGAATCCACTGCTGGGTACATTCCAAGCATAAGTCTACTGATGACCTTTTTCCCATGGATGGATCATTTTTGTGGGGATTTTTAGGTTGCATTACTTGCAAGTTTCATAATTTTTTTATCAAATATTTGACATTTTTGTAATATACTGAAGAAATACAGGATTCTAACTTTGTCCCCTAAGGGTTGCCATTATTGTTTGTTTCTTTGATAATTTGTCTGAAATAAATTTATAAGGTCACCCTCCCCAACAATACCTTCATATTTGCATTCTTTCCTTGTTGCTTTCAAACCTGGATTCTTAGAATTGTCTTCGCATCTGAATAATTTAATATTCAAACAAGTATTGTTCCAGGCTAACGTTCAGATACATTGTATAGCTAAAGCTTGGGGGGCGTGGATCTGTGTGCAGGTCAGGAAGTAGGGCTAAACTTCTGGCTGTTACTAGGCAATACCTTTTACTTTCCACAAAGCACCTATACCTCCTGGCCATGAACATGCAGGCTTTATTGGCCAGCAACAGTGGAGAGGTACCAGCCCGTTCCTACCTCACATTTGCACATACAGGGTATTCCCTCAAAGCAAGAAAAGGCAGACATCATCCAACCCACCCTGAGTGCCTGGCTCTCTAGGACTCTTTCAGAATTCCTAGTCTGCTAGTCAGTTAGCTCATGCAGCAGGAGCACAACCATAGCCTGGTGGGACACTGGCCTTTCCTCTTTAGTGTCCGAGGGGATCACCACCTTCAGAGACAGTGTCCCTAGGTGTGGCAGCAAAGATCCAGACCTCACCTGCTCCCAGTCTGACAGACAGAAGGACAAGAAGAGAGGTCCTCAGCAGAAGATAGTGCAGACATGGGGTGCTTCCACTCAAAAGGCAGTAATTTGTCATAAACAAAAATTCCTAATAAAATTAAACTTCTCAATTTTCTGAAGGCTGAAATAATTGCTTTTGGCAATTTTATCCAGTTCCATAGTTGCCTTGCAGGGTATGGATTTTAGGGTCCTAAAGTCATCATTTTGGAAACTGACTTATCTGACAATGTATTTTAAAGTAAATATTTTTCTTGTACATTCATTAAATAGCAATCTAGCACTCAAGATCAAAACAGTAAATATGGTTTAAAATTTTAAACTAGCTAACTTGTTTCATTCACTCAACATTTTATTAAATATGTATGTTTAGATGTATGTTAGTATATAATTGCTTAAGGAATATACTAGAATACTTAACTTCTAAGTTATTTAAAGGTAACCAATAAAATTTTAAAAATTGTGTCATTTCAAATATGAGTATGCCAAAAAAACAAGTTTGAGGAATGAGAAGACAATTACAGAATTCTAAATAGGAAATCCTATGGGTCCTAAGATGGGTATATTTAAACAATTAAAAATTGAGAATTCTCTGTGTTGTTTAAGTAACACATGCTACTCGTGTAGGCATATGCTGTTTACAAAAAAAAATTGAAGATGATGTGACAAAGAAGACAAAATCAAGATAGGAAAAGAAAATGCTAGAAAAATAAAAATACAAAAGAAAACTAACAATGTTGACATCAGACAAAATAGAGTTCCTGGGCAAATGTATTTGACAGTAATAGGAATAACATTAGTAACTAATAATACATATTTTATTAATAATGGTACTGTATGTTTAATGAAGATAAGGAAACAGTGATAAAGTTGCATGTAACAAGAGACATAACATTGAGATAAAGTAAAAAAGAAGCAGTAGTAAGAAATTAATAGCTGTGCTGTCATAGTACTATAATGCAGCTCTCCGCAAATCAAACAATCTTTTTACAAATATATAAGGATAAAGTATCTAACAATATTAATCATGTGTATATTGATACATACACATGAATTTGCATATATGTAAACCATGGTTGCTAATTACAGTAAACAAGTACATCTTTGATCATATATTGGCCACAAAGTAAATTCAAACATAATCTAGAAGGCTGGCATCATGTATGTCATATTCCCTGACTACAATACAATTAAATTGAAAATTAAAAACAAATAATATTCTCCTCAGCCTTAAAAGCCTACTGAGTTTCAAGTATACAACATGTTATCATTAACTATACTCAGTTTATTGTAAAATAGAACTCTTGAACTTATTCCTCTGCTCTGAGATTTTGTATCCTATGATTGAAAATTTCACAGAATGTCTATTTTAGTTCTTACCACAAAAAGAAAAACATGTGAGGTAATGCCTATGTTAATTAGCTTGACTTAATCATTCCAAAATGTAATCATATTTGAAAATATCATGCTATAAGTTTCATTTATCAATTTAAAAATAAGTTTAAAATAAATTGTGAAATGAAAAGTCATTTAAATTTAGAATGAGTTAGACTAACATACAGCAATAATATAGATATGCATAGAATGAACTCCAAAATATTTACATTTATGAATACATTCATTTTAAAATTATTAAAATTTAAGTAAATTTTATTTTTTTTATTTTATTGAAGTACAAATATCAATCAGACAGTTTTAAGATACCTTAACAAGACAGATTCAATAAATTAATACATTGCAAACTGTTTTCATAATGTTTTGGTATCATACAAGATGCATACATGATATTATACTTACAGACATTATTATAGTAGATGTCTCTTATCAGTAAATTAAGAGTGTAGCTGTTTACTTATTTTTATACCTGAATTTTATCAAAAATTCAATAATTATTTTCCTAGTGAATGACCATAGTACTAGAAGCCGAAATAATATCCTGTCCAACCACCATTAGTACAAATCTTGCCTCTCATAGGAAAATGTAATACACTTTTACAAACATAAAACTCAGAAGAAATTGTTTCAAAAAGACCCATTCCGTCAGCCAGTGAGATAGCTCAGTGGAGTAAGGGTCTGCACAGACAAGGGCAGGGGCCTGCTTAAGTGTGGTGCTTGATCTCCAGCACCACGCAGGCATGCCGAGCCGGGCCACTGAGACTGGGTGTGGTGGCACACACCTGTAATCCCAGGGCTGGGAGGCTGAACCAGGAGGATTACTAGAATCCAAGTTGCATGTAGTGAGACCCTGTACCAAATACACTAAAAAAAGACTCGTTGATCCTTAAAAGGATTCCAGTTTGATTATGGATAAGATCTCTATTATTATCAAGAAATGGAGCATTCCTAACACATAGCATTTCAGAAAATAAGAATATAAAAATATAAACAAGGGCCAAGGAGATAGCTCAGTAGAATAAGCACTTCCCTGGCAAGTGCAAGGACCTGAGTTCAATCCCCAGTTCCAAAAAAAATAAAAATATAAATATAAACAATTCTTAGCCTTTCAAGGTCAGCGAAGACTCAGGACATAGGAGAACCTGTACTGCAACATCATGAAACTCAGGTGAGCTCCAAATTTTCTGAACAAGGAGATTATGGAGCCACAGAGGAAAGAGATTCAAGTTCTAAAGTGTGCCTGGGGAGAGTCACATGAAGAGAAAACTTTCTCTCAGGCTCTCACAGAGAGAAAACTGGTCAAGCATTGGCCGTGACTCATCGAAATGGATGACACAGACAAAGGAACTACAGAATCATGTACAGGACTACAAGATAAACCCTGAGAGGACTTCAATGACCACATAGGAAATATAAAGTTCTTGTGTTGGCATTTTACATTGCTGATATAAGTGTTACAAATTCCAGACAAGAAGGGTAAAACTACAAATCAATCTTATTTAGGGATAGAAATGTAAAAGTTACATAAATGCTGACAAATCAAATTAATCAGTATATTTTATGAAAAATATGGATATTACTTATAAACAAGCAGTATTCATACCAGTAATACAAGAATAGCTTAGGTTAAAATACTAAGTGGCTTTATCACTAACCAAACAACATATATATATTGAATAGATACAAAAATAGAATCTAAAAAATTTAAGTCCATTATATAATTAGCACGTTAGTAACAAGCAAGAACTCCTCCATTTAAAGAACGCATGTAACAGTATATTTGTAGATATACTTAATGCTGAAATATTTTAAGACTTACAAGTCAGAAGCAAAACAGATGTCCTCCATCACACCCACTATTCAAGTTGCCTAGAAGTCTTAGCAATAGACAATACTATATTAAAAGCACAAATTAATATAAGAAGGATATTGTGGAGGTTGGTATATTGTGTCAAGTTGTGAAGTCAAAAGCTTACTAGATCGGCTCAGCGACTCCACACCCTAGGGCATGGAGGCCCCTCTCTGGGGCATGGAGGGCCCGCCCTAGAGTGATTCAGCACAAAAAGCGTCCATAAAAGGATTGAGGAAGGGTTTTGTGGGCCACTTTTTTGGAGGTGTTCGATCTTTGTAGCTGTGCCACTTTTTTGCAGGAGCTCCGATCTTTGTAGCCCCTATCACTTCTTCACTGGAGCTCTGCTCTTTGCAGTCAACATTTTTTTAAAAAAGAGGAGAAAGGCTTGCAAAAAGTCGTATTTGCATCTTATCCCTTAGTCTCCCTGCTTTTTACCACCATAAACTGCTGCCCTCTATAATATGTTACTTGGCCTTAGAGCCAGCAAAGTATATATTAAAATATAGACTAAAACCTTCACTAACTGTGAGCTAAATAAACCTTTCCTTCCTTAAGTTTGGATGTCCTAAGAATGATTAAAACATAACCAAAACAGAATTTGGTACTGGGAGTGGGGCTATTGCTGTGACTACCTAACCATGTTGTTCGAGAGTTTTTAAAAATGGCTTATAAAAAGACATTAAAGAGGTTCAGAGATGTTGCCTGAAAGAAGTACTAGAATACCTTCAGATATGCTGTGTGAGAGATTCTGGTCAGAGCTCAAAAGATCAAAATGCTGATGAAAAATACTGCCTATAAAGACCAGGCCAAGGGAGGTTTCTGTTAAAAAAATAAAAAAGACTACTTTGGTTGTTAGGCTCCAGCTGATTTGTGCTATGGCTTGGCAAAACATTTGTCTACATTTTGCTCATGTCCAGAGACTTTGCCTGAGACTAACATGAAGCATAATAGACTAGTTAATGTAACAAAAAAATTTCAAAGTAGTCAAATGTGGAGGCAGTGACATGGCTAGCATTTGGGGCTTTTAGTCAGATTTAAGTTAAAAATCAAAAACAAAGAGCCCAACAAGATGATTTAAAATGTTAGTTTGCCTCTCCCAAAAAAGCAACAAAAAGGCTGTGGACTTCAAAGATACAGCTAAGATCTCCATTGCCCAAAAAAATAAAAAAGTGTCTTGAGGACATCACAAGAGGTAACAGGTTCTTACCTTTTATAGCCACAAAATCACAAGGGTGAGAGACTGCTTCTTTTAAAAATCTGTAGAGCTCCATGTTCCAAAATACAGGCATCAGCCACACAAGGTTCCAAAATGACCAGGAAATCAAAAATCAGAGTACTCAGTGATCCAGGCACTTGACCCCTACAGCAAAAAAAAAGCCTGGCCACTGCTCCAGCTGGCACCAGACCTTGACATCATCCATGTCGTGCTGGTTTTAGGCACATTCAAAATGCAGGAGTTATAAAGTTAAAGCTACAAGGTTTCCAAAGATCTAGGAGGGCAGACAATATGCGCCTGGGAGAGGTGCATATGAAGATATAAATAAAAAGCTAATTGAATAAAAACTCCAAAAATTTACCATTACTTTTCTTTTTTTGGCGGAACCAGGGATTGAACTCAGGCCCTTGCACTTGCCAGGCAAGCACTTATTCTACTAAGCTATCTCCCAGGCCTCCAAAGCCCCAAAAGTTTAAAAAAACAAAAACATAGATTGCCTTAAAAAAGCTACAAAAAAAATTCAGCCACCCCCCCCCAAAAAAATGTCATGATAGCTGCCAAAAACACCACAGAGATAGAGCCCTACAATGTCTTTAGAGCTCATAACTTGGTACAGATTGCCCCTAATGTTTCACATAAAGCTATAAGACTTCATGTGTGCCCTTCTAAATTTTAGACTTGCTTTGTCCCAATGGTCTGTGTCCTGCTGTGCATGCCTTTTAAAATGATAATGTTTATCTTGTGCCTTTAATGTTAAAAGTGTTTAACTTTTCATTTATATGGGGGCTCATAGCTAAGAGTTTGCCTTAGATCTTAAAAGAAACTTGAGACTTGAGACATTTTAGCACTGCTAAAACTGTTAAGACTGACAACTCTTACACATAGACTAAGTGCCTTTTACATAAAGAGATGTGTAGGGACAAAATGCCATGGTTCTTATACAATGTTGATAGACTTAGTAGTGATACTTAATGATAGTTAAGCCTGTGTTATAATGTTAAAGTTATAAAATGTTCATAAGCAGGGCTTTGTATCTAGAGACTGGTTTTAAAAAAAATATGTCTAGTTGCCAAGGTGACAAGGGATGGATTATGGTGGTTGATACATTGTGTCAACTTGAGAAGTCAAAAGCTCGGCTGGATGCTTAGTGACTCCACACCCTAAGGCATAAAGACCTCTCCCTGGGGCATGGAGGCCTCTCCCAGGGTGTAGAGGGCCCCCTCTAGAGTAACTCAGCACAAAAAGGGTATATGAAAGGGCTGAGGAAGGATTCTGTACTCCAGTTCATTGTAGGTCCTTGACCTTCATAGCCACGCCACCTCCTTGGAGGAGCTCTGCCCTTCACAGTCAATGTAAGAAACTGGGAGAAAGGCTTGTAAGAAACCACAGCAGTGTCTCCTCCCTTTGCTTTGCTGTTTTCCACCTCCATGAACTGTTCCACTCTACAATATGATACTCTGTTTTAGAGCCAGCCAAGTCTACACTAAAAATATAAACAAAACCTCCACTGCCTGGGAGCTAAATAAACATTTCCTGCCTTAAGTTCAGGTGTCATATATTTTGTCCCAACAATGAGTAAAAAGTAACTGTGACAGCCATAAAGCTCTTTTGTTTGCAGATAATAGAATTGCATGTCTAGAAAATCCAAAACCATTAGCTGACAATTGGAGCTAACAAAAGGACAGCCAAATGCATGGCTAGCACCCAGGAATCATCATTGCTTTACAAAAGCAATCTCAATAAAATATTATACTAAACATCAAGATCTTTAATAATGAAAAGAAACACACAAAAGTAATTCCATACTATAAAAATTTAAAGTCTATGGATTATTACATTCTAACAGGTGTCAAATCATATTACAAAGCAAATTATCTAGCATTACTTACCACTGAGGCTAATTTAGAGAATGAAAGCAATAGAGCAACATGCAGAATACAGAATACTTCAGTATAATGCAGACTGGTAAAGGTGACATTTTGCAGAAGAAAAAACAATATTCTGTCCAACAGAGTATTGGTACAATCAGTTATCCATTCAGAAATAAAAAAGATAGTAACCGACCTTATAGCATTCTAAAAATAAATTATAAATTATTTATATAAACAGAAAATAGAAATTTTAAATTATAAGTAATATATAACACTACATGAACAGTATAAAAGGCTAAACCTTTTTAACAAAAAGCAAAATCGATGAAGTAAAAAAATTAGTACATTTGGCTGCCTCAAAATTATGATTTGGGCAAAACTAAAGATATCATTAAGCCTTGCAAGACGCAATACAGATGGGGATAAAATATTTGCAAAGTCTTTAACTGACACTAAATTAATATCTAAAATCTAAAAGATAGTTCTTAAAATTAGGAATCAAATGTCAAACAGGCTTAAGAACAAAACACAGAAAACCCGCAGGTGTGTATGTGTGTGTATACAGAGTGAAGTACAAAGATAGTGGCAGAATTGTAAGAAACTGATACTAATGAAAATGTTGAGGGGTCAGAAAGATAGCTCAGCAGTCTAAATACCTGCCTAACAAGCACAAGGACCCATGTTCCATCCCTGGTACCACAGGCCAGGCTCACCACAGACCAGCCACGGAAACCGGGCATGGTGGCACAAGCCTGTAATCCCTGAACTGGGGAGAGTGGGACAGCAGGATCACTACGAGTCCAAGTTGCATAATGAGACCCTGCACCAAATGACTAAGTAAAACATGTTTTTAATTTTTTTAAATGTTGAAAGGGGAAAAATGATTCAGAATGTAAATCCTTACATAAAGTATCATTTCTTTACAGAACCCATATTCTGTGCAGCAATTTTTAATGAGGTAGCAACATTAACAATTCACAGAAAATCTCATGATACATTCCTGACATTTTTTAAGTTATTGCAAAATCTCTATGCTCTTACATGTGTTTAACAAGAGGCAGAAGCAGTGAGATAAAGACGCTGGAAGATTTGTAGGCAAAACTAATAGGATAATTGGCCTCTAGAGTGAGAAGTGATATCAGCAGAAATGATTAAGGATTTTAGCTTTTGTTCAGTGTCACTTTCATCCGTAACATCTGAATTGATTACAATGGAATTGTGTTCATGGATTTTTTTCTGAAATGTTATTAATTGAATGTTTTAACCTCTCGCAACCCCACATGGCCCACTCCTAAAGCAACAGAGCTAAGACATTGCTAAGGCCTGAGTTGTGTTTCTGGGGGTTCTTACAAGAATACAAACTTATGAACTAATGCTTTAGAGACACCCCCTAAGAGAAACTCTTAACAGGTGGCTCTTTGTGTGTTCTAGTTGGTAAATTGAGAGAGCAAGAAAGAGGGAACAGGCAGCAGATTGCACAAAGAATTTCAGGAAGCAACTGATTTTTGAGAAAGGCAACTCTTCTTCTTTGGCAAAAAAATCACTTGAAGGTCCCTTTAATTTTCTGGTGTCTTTTAAGCTCTCCCATTAAACTTGGGAAAGAGATTGAAATAATCAAATGTAGAATGTTTCAGCTGAACAGGTTGTGTTCTATTAAGTGATATAAATTTCATGTGCCATTTAACATATCTTTATCTGCAGATTGTATTCTAATAGGTAAATTTATCTTCCCTGTATGAGGCCTTCTTGCTGATTCTTGGTAGGTCTGTATGTTATTATTCAAGTTCTGACTAATCAAAATAGAAGAGTGAGAAGACAGCTATAAAAGATGTTCAGATTTAACATTTCATCACAGGAGAAGAGAGTGAAAAAGATGGCTTGGCCGTTGCCCCTGCTGGATGGTTATTCTGTGTGTAACATATGTAAGACTGAATAATCCAGATAATGTAAAGGGTACTGATGCTGTTGTCTTTAAATGGGCTGAACTTCAGCTTCCCAAAGGAAATGAGCTATTCCTGGTTATCCTAGAAAGCGGGCACACTTTTGCAAGAAGTGAAACTTGGTATCTCCCCTAAGAACTGAAGGAACTGTTCTGTATCCTTGTGTATCTATAACCTGGGGTCTTACATGGAAAAGAAAGGATTAGGCTTAAAGGAATGATCAGGAAGCGAGAAGAAGGGTCCTTTAATGCAAGCTGCTAGTCCCACCACTACACAAGTCCAGACAAACACCAATGTGGCACTCGCATAGTCTGTACCCACAAACTCCAAAACTACAGTTTTGGCATCTTTTACCCACCCTGAAATATTCAATAAATTCTAAATCTTAGTCTCAAATTTTGAGAAGGTAAAAATACTTGCAATGAAAATTTAGGGCCATAGATTTAGTTTTCTGATGGTTTTAGTTTGCCTTTATTATCATTTGTTAGAGACTCCCCTAAAGAATTTCAAAAATGGACTTTCTCATGTATTTTTTTAATTTGACAATTAAACCTGTCATCACAAATTTAAGTTGTTGCAAAATATATAACTCATGGCATATTATAAATGCTGACATTTTAAGATAAAAATACATTATTTGTTAAATATGTTGCATGGAATTATTGAGACTCATGCATTTTATCTATTTTAAAAATGCAATACAAGCTCTTTTTAACAATCAAAATTTTACATCATTCCTTTTCCTTCTGAAACTGATACTTCCATTCTATTTCCCCCATAGAATTTTATCATAATGTAAATTTTATGCTTGAAAGTATGTTATTGATCACCCTTTCATAATTTCCTACAACAAGCATAAATAAATGGGTAGTGAAAACACATTTTTATTTAAGTTCTAGTAGCCATAAGAATCCGAATGCTAAAGAATGCTTCTAGATTAAATTATCATTTCAACTTTTATTTCTATGTGATTTTGAAAAGTAATTTTAAACACAAAAAAATATGTTTTGGCAAGAAATACATTTCTTAATGAGATAGATGAGGCTTTTTTAAAAATTAATTTATATACATGGGTGAACATTCATCAATACTGGAGTGAGAGAGGATTTATCATCAGTTTACTTTCCTTTTAATGTAAGCACTGAGACAACTGTTTATACAACGAAGTAGATGCAAATGCAAGCTTTATTTTACCAACGTCCTCGATTTCTTTTTAATCCTTTTCAAGTTAGACATAAAACTCAACCATGATGATCAATGAACAAAAAATTCTTTTAAATCGTCTGTCCATTGATAGTCGCACCAAGTCTTGCCTCAGTTTTAAGGAAAGCAAAGATTTAGAGCCAGCTGGGTCCCCCAAGGATTTGTTGGCAGCCACGACGGTGTGCTTTCTCAACACCAGCACCCATGCTTTTCCCATACCTCCTTGGGATGCCTTCGTGTACACCCCCAGTGAAACGTTTACCCCTTTTGAGAACAGATGGGTTAAATAAACACAGCAGTACCCAAAGTGACTTGAAAGAGAATTTCTGTCTCTAAATTAGTAAAAAGTACCTCAGAGCCATATAAGTACAGAGGTAGCAAACATTTGTGTTCTGTTGTTGCATCCAGGTACTACTGTAAGAAGATTCCTACAGCTCTTTGGTGATCAAATTTCGGATTTCGTGCAGTCAGTGTGATGGATATCACAGTGTGTGGACCATGTAAATGAAGTCACATCTGATTTTTTAAAAAGCACAGAAAATACAGTTGTTCCCCTCATCGGTCATGAACCATTCAAACGCAAAAAAAAAAAAAAAAGAAAACAAAACAGCAAACTCTGGCTGGTAGGACAGTTCAGCAGACCAAACTCCTGCTTAGGCAAGCTTAGGCAGGCGCAGGAACTACAGTTCAATCTCTGGCACCACATGCCATGCCGGCCAGGCTCTGAGGCGAGTTAAGCTGGCTGGTCACAGAGTCCAGGCCACAGAGTAGTGCACACCTGTAATCCTAACACCAGGGAGACTAAAATCAGGAGGATCACTGGGAGTCAGAGCTGTGTAGTGAGGCTGTATTAGTTATTCTTCTCGCATTACTGGAACAAATACCCAGCACTCAAAATGAGGGGAGGAAAGGTTTATTTAGCTCACAGTTACTGGAGGGTTCAAGACACTGGAGGAGAGGCTGGGACGTTGCCATGTCCAGGATGGCCCTCTCCACACCTCTGAGAAAGTGCAGGCTACCAGGTTAAGGGTTGGCACCTCTCTGGCCAGGCCCCTCAAAGCCCACCCTGGTCCTCTGGCCACTCCCCTAGAGCCACTCACTGCCCCTCAAGCCATGACTGCCCCATGATTTACATGAGGCTCTGGGGGGACAACTAGATAGAAACCATAATAGACCCTGTAACAACCAAATTTTAAAAATGCAGCAAACTATCTTCAATAAAACCATGAAATAAGTGTAACGTGGAAACTCTGAATTTCATACATGAACCCACATTCACTGAAATTTCTTTTTAAAAAATAAGTTGTTAGGAAGATATGAAGACTAAGTGCATATGGCTACTAATAGGGCCATGGGAGAAAACAGTCTGCAATAACTTAGCTAGTGATACATAAAAGGGGGAGGAAAATAATGAGAGTATTCATGTTCTTAAATTGGAAAATACAGTAAATAACAAAGTAAACCTTCCCTTAGCTCATCTCTACATTTTTGTGATCTCAAAATTATCAACAGAATTTAACACTAGACAGGCTAGCCATTATGGTCTTATGGTAGAAACTTAAGAACAAACATAAGTTTCTAAGAAAAAATAAATAAAAATGAAATTTAAAAACATTATGACTAGAGTAATTAAAAGTGTGGTGTTGGATGTAAATAGACAAATCAGAAAATCTCAGAATAAGCCAAAGACTGTGAACTATAATAAAGCTGAATTTTTCAAATCAGCAGAGAAAATATGGATTGTTTATCAAAGGGGTTGAAACACCTAAACAGTAAAATGGGAAGCGATATATTTGCATTAATTCCTCATACTACATAGTAAAAAATGTTGCACACTTATCGAATACCTAAGTGGTATAAAAATCAGAACCATAAAAGTACTGAGAAGAAAATGAGAAAATCATTTTTTATTATCTCAAAGTTGTAAATATCTCTAGATGAAGAAAAATCCTGAAGTCACAAAAGAAAATACAGTATCAGTGAGTTCAACTCTGTAAAAATAAAAACACATAAGTGGAAAATTCAGTATAAATCAGAAGATAAATGACAAACTATGAAAAAGTATTTGAAGCTCATATTATATTCAAAGGTCTAATTTCTTTAATGGATCAGCAACAAAATCAATAATCCAAAGAAAAACAAAAGATAGCCAAAAAAAAATGTTTTAAGTCCTTAGAAAGGAACATTAAACAACTCTAAAAATAAAGAAATTTCAACTTCTAAAAAATAAAGAATATTCAACTTCTAATCTGGAATAATGTTAGTCAAAACAACAATATGAACCCAAACATGATGCATACCTCCTGAGACATCACAGCAGCTACTCAAGAGGTTGAGGCAGGAGGATCACTTGAGCCCAAGAGTTCAAGGACAGCGTGGACAATTACCCAGACCCTATCTCAGAAATAAACAGCAACAGTCACAAAACAAGCCTTGCCGATTGAGTCCATGGCTTGTGTCTGGATGACCTCCAAAGCTTCATGCCGTCATGTGTGGGACTTCTTAGAGCTAGCTGGATCTAGTTGGAATTGATTCATGGTGTAATAGAGCTACCCTCCCTCAGCAGGCTGGATAAGATAAGGGATGGAAAGAGCTGTGGTCATCTCTTGCTTATTTTCTTTGCTACGTTCTGCCCACCATGAACAGTTTCTCCTCAGCAATGCCTCTCTGCCATGCCTCCCTGCCTTGGAGCCAACCAGTTATGGAATGAAATCTCTACACATGATGTGATAAATAAACCTTTTCTCCTTTAACGTTGGGTATTGGGTATTTGGTCTCAGCAGTGAAAAAAGTTACAAAGACAATCAGTAAAGAGCTTGAAAACACTTGGTCACCCTACCAGTTTTCAAGTTATTGTCTCTGAGCTTTATTCCCATCTTCCTGAACTCTATCAGGATGTGGCTAGAGCTCACAGGGGCCTTCTGTTTGGCCATTTGTCTTCCTGGTATGATCTGCCAACAGGAGGTACTGTGAGAGAGTGAAAGCCTTAACCCCACATAGGGATCCGTTGGTCTCACTGTGATTGGTTCTACCTGGGGAAAAACAGTAGCAGGAATGAAAAAGATAGATAAGAAGGCAAAAGCTGGGGTAGGTGGTCACTGGTCTGTCTGATGGGCAAGACTAACACACCTCACAACAAAACCTACATTTATTTATACTTTTGCAGAGTTTGTAACAAGTGACACAAGGTTGCCTAGTGACTAATAGCTGATCTTAACCAGACAGGGTGTTTATCCCATGATCTAGTATCTTGTTTGCTTTAGGCACTGAGGGCTAGTCCCACCTACACACATTTGATCACTTTCCTAGCTTCTGTATTCCCAACAACCCAGCACTCAGGGAAGCTGAGGCAGGGAGATTGCAAGTTTTGAACCCAGACTGGGCAACTTAGTGATTTAGTGAGAACTTGTCTCAAAATAAAAGTTAAAAAGGTACAGGGAATGCAGCTTATTGTAAAGGTTCTGAGTTCAATACCCAGGACTGAAAAAGAAAGAGAGATGAAAGGAGAAGGGAGTCAAAACCTGCAGGAGGAAGGAAAGACTCTCTCTTCCCTGTCTGCCTTGTGTTCTTATCACCTCACACTAACCAACTTTCGCACCTGCAGAATTCACATTCAGCCCCATAGCGGCTGGATGCAGCACACAATTTCTGCAACATTGAAAGATTCAGCTTGATCATTCCCATCAGAAAACCATGGCTAGCCAACTAGTGATCCCTGCTGCAATTCCAGTCCCAGCCCCTCAGTGTCCCTTCTCACATTCTTGGTTGCAGCTACACCATAACCCTGCCTGCAGAGGTCTGTTTTCCAGCCTAGAAGATGCTTTTGCTGAGCATCCACATATTAATGGTTTGAGCCTCTTCACTTATGCCCCAAATCCTAGATCCTGGGTGGTGAGTGCTTTCTGCTTTCTGTAACCACTGACTCCCTGATACTTCAGTATTAGCTTTCAGTAATTATCTTCTCTCTCTCTCTCTCTCTCTCTCTCTCTCTCTCTCTCTCTCTCTCTCTCTCTCTCACACACACACACACACACACACACACACACACACACACTTTCTTTCTGAGACAAAGTCTCATTATGTAGTTCAGGCTGCCCTTGAACTCATTATGTAGGCCTCATTATGTAGTCCAGGATAGCCTCAAACTCATGGCAATCCTCCTGCCTCAGCTTCCCAAGTGCTGAGATTACAGGTTTTCACTACCACACCAGGCTTCATAATTGTCTCTTTAACAATTTTGTAACTAGTTCACAACTCTTTATTGGAATCTTGGTCTAAATAATTGGAATAACTCCTGAAGCTATCTTGATAGTACAGTGACAGAAGGTACAGAGATGGGTAATCTCAGACATTATTAGAGGAAGTGTTAACTAACATGATTCACCAAAAAAAAAAAAAAAAACTGGCAACTATCCAGAAATTTTATTTCTAAAAATTTAATCTGACAAATGTACTCTTGTCTGTAAATATGGTATGTAGAAGGAAATTTACTGTGATATTCTATAAAAGCAAAAGTTTGTAGGGGAATTTACAAACTCACCAATAAGTGAATGTTAAAACGATCATACTGTGTTCATTAGTGAAACACTGTAAAGAAATTTAAAAGAATATTTTCAAAACTCTGCACTGCATCAGTATGAAATGATCCTGGGTAAATATAAAAAGGTGTGAAACAATGTGTTTGGATGCTTAGTCTTGCATTTTTTTTAGAAAAGGCAACATGTTTGCATAGAATATTTCTGAAAAGATATACAAGAAACTGGGTGCCTAGGGAACAAAGAAAAAAGAAAGAGATTTAAATTTTATTGCAAATCCTTTTGGACCTTCTAAATTGTATACTTTATACATATATTACCTACACACAAAAAAGTTTTAATGCCAAAATTTTTGTACATATCAAGTGGAGAAAAAATACAGTTTGCCAGTTCAAGATTGCAAACAGTGCAAAAATGTTTATCTGCTTCTTTTGCAAGACACATTAAAAAGATGTTAAAAGAATAAAAATGATATAAACCCACAACAGTGAGGAGAACAGAAGAGAAGCCATTAGCAAGTGAAATATTTCTAAACATTTCTGCAAGAGGAAAAAGTGTATGAGAAATTCTGAAGCTGAGCAAAGGAAATTATAGTCTGGAATGTATGTGGGAGGGGAGAAGGCTGCAGCGAGAGAGGGAGAAAGTCTGCTGGGAAGACCCAGAGAGACCCCAGCTTCTCAGCAAGACCCGCATTCCCAGGCAGTAGAAAGTGGAAAACTGCTAACAGTCTCAAGTCCAGCAAGCCCTCCTCTAATCTTTTTGGCCAGAATTGGTGGCAAATAAGTGTTGTATTTCCATGCCAAGGAAAGATAAATACTTAAGCACAGTATTCTAAGAAAAATGGCCAAAAAGAAAGAACAAAGAAGGCTTGTAAGGGTTTCTTGGGTCCCAAGGTGATGGGAATCATTTAAATTATGTAATTTAATCATCTTCAGGATGCAGGCTGGTTTTTAACCTATTCATTCAAGAAACCAAGCCCAGCAATAGACAGACCACACACACACACATACACATACACACATTCACATACACACACATGCACACACACATACACATGTACACATACACACACACATATACACACACATACACACATATACGTACCCACATACACAAACACACACATATACAGAGACATTTGTCCAGTTTTATTTTTAAATATGATACATAAACAAAGATCTTACATCATGTATTTGAAGAAAAAAAGAAAGGGAACAGTCCAGATTATTCACTAAATAGGAGACAATTTAGAAGTAAGCTCTCAAATACAACAGTCTGAAATCATGAAAATGGGATATTATGAAAAAAGGAGGGAATAACCAATATGTAAAGCATTTAGACATAAAAACATTTAAGTAATGTTTTCAGACATGTTTAAAACTAACAAAACTAAAAACAATTTGAAACTATTAATAAACAATTAAAATAAAAAGCAAAGAAAATCTCTCTGTCAACAAGATCTTATGACAAAGAGATAGAAAATAAAACAATAAGAATATCCATCCAGAGCTTAACTATTATGAATTCCACTGTTGTAAACATGAGTAGGCCTGTATCTAGCTATATGTATGCATCAGTACCCCAAAATGCATATCAGTGTTATATATTTAATGCATACACTATTTTTTAAAAATCAACCCACTTTGAAGATAAGATATGCAATGTACTAACCAGAGTTACTCTCCTATAATCTTGTTTTGAAATTTTATACCATTGTTTCATTTTTTCTTTTCCTTAAAAAAATTAAAATTAAATCCAAAAGTCCCAGCACCTGACATAAACTACAGAAGAGAGTATATAGTTACAAAATAAATAACATAATAAAGTCTAAACCAATTTTTTGGATAGAGATTATCCACCAGGTGCTCAAAACAACAAATGTGAAGAAAGATACTTCTTGTCACAAATTCTTGGAATTTCAGAACACCAGAAGTAAATAGTGCTAAAAATTTCTTGAAAGGAAAAAGCATTCACTGCATTGTGAGAAACAAATGGATATACTTGAAAACTCTGATAATCAACATAACTTCAGTATTAATTTAAAAAAAATTATTTACAATCATAAGGTAAGATGTGTTATCAACATAGAACTTTATTGTCATTTTGGTACCTGTAATGCTAAAAGCAGACGAAAACATTTTCAGAAATGCAAGTACTCAAAACATGCTTCTCCATCATAACCTTCCACAGGAAATTATTTTAAGATGTGCTCCAGCAAAGGTGAGATGTAAACAAAGCAGAAAAAGACACACGATCAAAACATTTAAAAATTGGAATTGTAATACAGAGAGTAATGAAAGAAAATACAAGATCGATCAGGCTGGCCTAAATAATATTAGCCCAGATTAAAGAGAGAGGACAATTATTTCTAAAAATAAGATATCAAGCATGCAAACATATTTATTGCATCACAGTTCATAATACCTAAATTATAAAAATAGCCTACACACTCATCGCCAGAGGAGTAGATGAAGAAAACCTATTTGCAAGAAAATAGATGGATCTAGAGAACATACGGGTAACAGAAGACATAAAAAGTCAAATGTTGCATGGTTTCTCTTATATGAGAAATTGAACATACATATGTACATATATTTATACTATGTATATGTAAATAAATATAATATATTTATTTACAAATTTATTATATATATTTATATATAATAAAATGCAAAAGAGATTGTATGGATCAGGGGAGCAGACTTGTTGAAGATGGGGAGAAGATGGGGGAACCAGGAATCTCCCAAATAAATATGAATACTGTATTGTTTCACAAACATATGCCAAATAAAATAGTTGGTGTGGAAGGTGAAGGGAAGAAAGAGAATATATTTGATTTGGTAGTATCTGTACTGCTAAAAACACAGACAATATAAGATTAGAAACTCCAAGGGACAACAACAAAGAGCGTGGCTGTCCTGTGAACAATTCTGGTCTCAACTTTTAGAATCAACCCGTAAATCAAGCCCATCTTTATTATTTTAACAATAAACTCTACTGTATTTTGTGATCTAAAAAACAAATATATGAAGAGGGCAGTGTGTAAAGGAGAGGAGACTAATAACAAAGACTAATGACAAAGAAACAGAAAATAAAGCAAGCACCTCTTGCACAAGCACTCTGCCGCTGAGCTCTGTCCTCCACTCCCATTTGCCAGCTGCAAATAACCGTTAGTTGAACACAATATAAATAAAATTATTGTAAAACTATTATGTCACATATTTGTCAGTCCTTGGATTTTAAGATTGTAACTAGATGTGGCAATTGTGAACCAAATAAACATCTTACAAAGTTATGTACACCGAACTAACAACTTTCAAATAACAATTTTCTTTGAAGTTCTCAATAAGAATGGACAATTGAAAAACCATATGAAACTTCTAACCAACACAAAACTAAAGCTGTTCCTTTGATTTCCAAAGTGCTGATGGGTTTAAATGGGAGTGGGCACTGAGTAGGATATAAGAAGGCTTGAACTTAAGCCTCTCATGGGAATCTGACTCATGGTAGGACTTTGAGAAAAAGCAACCCTCTCCTTGGAACCTCAGTCAGGGCTTCTGCAAGGTCAGAAGCTCGCTCTGGATCAGTAGCTCTCATGGGCCACACTTGTGGGGCACTTTCGATAGTCACTGGTTGGTATTAAAGAGCAGAGCTCTAAAGCTCTACTTGACAACATCGGGCGCATTCAGGGTGGTATGGCCGTAGACAAAATAGCATAGATATACAGCTACTTTCTCTTAGTTCAATGAGAAGTTTTTTTTGTTTGTTTGTTTTTGTTTTTTGGCAGAACCGGGAATTGAACTCAGGCCCTTGCACTTGCCAGGCAAGCACTTCTTCCACTGGGCTACCTCCCCAGTCTCATCACATGAGGAATGGTTGAAAAAGATGTGGTATTTCTATATAATGGAGTATTACTCAGCTATTAAGAATGATAAGTTTGAAGTATTTATACTGAAGTGGATGCCACTTGAACATATACTCATAAGTGAAATAAACCAGACACACATGTGTAAATATCGTATAGTCTCCCTAGTATAACAAGTGAAAAGCAGAAATACAAAGTAAAATACAACGTACAAGTAAAATCAATTGAGTCAGATAAGGCAAAGTGAATGGCATATGCTGCAGGATACTAATCAGCTTTTCTTCTGGATGGTTAACAACCTAAGACCACAAGTCAGAGTTGGAGAAATAGAAGAGCCACAAGGCCAGCCAACATTTTGGCCCTAGCCTTTCAAGGTCAGCAAAGACTCAGGACATAGGAGAACCTGTACTGCAATATCATGAGACTCAGGTGAGCTCCAAATTTTCTGAGCAAGGAGATTGTGGAGCCACAGAGGAAAGAGACTGAAGTTCTAAAGTGTGCCTGG
>PVKA01034183.1:0-23675 GCA_004027165.1 Ctenomys sociabilis
GTTGTGTTTTCCTGCTTTTTATTTGTATTATAGAACACATGAAGATGGGTACTTCCACTGCCTCCCAGCATGACTACGCTGAAGACCAGGATTTCACCACATGAAGCTTTGGAGGACAGAGTACGTCTGAACTGTACCAAATAGTTTCTACTGCTCCATGTAGAAAGTTTTCTGATCTTTGCTCTCGCAGTGCCTAATCTGTAATTGATCCCATTCAATGTTTTTCTCATCTCCTATGTTATAATTTCATCTACTCAACATTGGCTGGATTTTATAATAGCCTTCCTCTTACTTACTTAAGAGCATGTGTGGTACAGTAACTGCATATTCTAATGTCATTTTTGCTTCTATAATTGTGTCAGTATTAATTTCAATTACAAACTGCTCTCAGTAAGTCTTATGTTCGTACATCTTTGTGTCTGTGGCAAATTTTTATGGGATACCAAACGCTGTGAATTTTAGTCTATTGAATGCCAAGTACTCTGTATTTCTATTAATAAGCTTGTTTTTTTCAAAATACAGTTAAGTCTCTTAACTGTAATCCTTTTGGAGTTTTTTTTTTCTTTTGAGATTTATTAGCCAGGACCAAAGCAGAGCTAAGTGTTTCCAATTATTGAGGCAGCCCTTCATGTTTGCTATATCACCCCCTACCCCCCGTGAGTTTTAAGATCTTCTAGTCTGGCTGTAGTAACTGACACTTTGGTATTTCAAATACTTGAAGCCCTGTATAAACACCAGATGGTTATTGCCAATTTTTTAGAGAGCTCTTTCTCTAGTAACAGATTATTTATGTGCATGCATGTGCTAAGATGTCCAACGTCTTCAAGTCACTATTTCATTTTTTATAACTTTTTATTCATTTTAATGAGAAAAAAGATAAAATAGGTATGAAACAGTTTCAAAACAGGTTAGTAAGACAGTCACAATAATTCATTATATTGTTGTCTTCATAGTAGTTATTCAGATAAAAACATATAGACATGGTATCTTGTCTAAACAGTATTAGTACAAACCTTTCTTCTTATTGAACTAAGAGAAAGTAGCTATATATCTATCCTAACTATCTTCTAAATGTGTACTGCCTCTAATATCATATCAATTATTGCTGTACTTTATTTAAAGTAAATGTATGTAACAAAGATAACAAAAGTAAACAAGGGACAAGAAAAACAAAATGTAGTAGGATTGTACTGGTACTATGTTGTATATGGTTTGATTTCTAAATTTCTGCCTAAAAATGTCTAATTGTTTTTTAACACTAGTTCATTTGTATTAACAATATTTTTATTTATTTGGTAGGGTATTTGTGCCCTCCTCTCACTTTGATTGAAATCAGAAGTGCTCTGTTCATTTCTATTCTTACAGTGCCTAATACAATTCTCATGACATGTTTAATAAATCAAAGTTTATTGTATACAGTTCTAATACCAATATTAGAAGATATTTTATTAAACAAGGATAATTGGAACCAAAATAGCATTCATCTGAAGAATAGAATCTAATAGGTAAGAAAAGCTTCTTCCAGTGGTGTAATATTCAGATTTCATTAGACCAGAGAACTTCATAGAACCTTGCAAAGAATATTTCTGCATGCAAAATGAAGAGAAAGCCTTTTCTTCTCCGAGGAAAAGTTTTATGAGAAAATGAGATGCATTAGTTTTGCATTTCTTCCCTTTTTCATGTTAATAGCAGTTATACATCTGTAACAAAAAGGAAGCAGAGCTCAATGAATTTTTCCAGGATTATGCACATGAAAAATACAAGAGATGGCAAAAGGAGAATAGATTTTATTCAATTTATGCATAAACTTCTTCAGGTACATAAAAGCCAGCCTTTTAATGGTGCCAGTTCTTTTTTTTTTTCTTCTTCTTCTTCTTCTTCTCTCAGTCTAGAAGCCCTTTCAGTCAGGAGAATTATTTCTAATTTGTTAAAATATAAAAGAAAAGGTATATGATACTCAAACTCTACAGCCTGCATTACAATTGTATTCTAATGTTCTAACAAATGCTACTGGCCATAAGAATACTAGGGTAGAAAATGTGTCAGTTCTGAGTAATCACAAGCGTACACAGTAAAGTTCCAGTATGCTGTGCTCTGAACTGAGAGGTAGATCTTGAACCATGCCCTGAGTTTTGGTAGTACAAGGTATAATGTTTATTTGGCTGTGAATTTATGGGTATTTGGACTTCCTATTGCTTGAAAAGCAATTAATGCTAATATTTGAAAAAAAATATTCCAAATTCTATTTTTCAATTTAAGTTTCAATATCTGGCTTCATATTTTGAGGAAAAAAATGTGGTATGCCATTGCAACCCTCTGTCTATGAGCAGAGCATCAACAAGACTATAGTACAATGTATTTGAGGAGTGGGTCTATCCTTTGGTAGGCAAAAGCAGTTGTTACCTGTATTTTGTACTAAAATTCTACAAGCTGCTCAGCTTCAAATGTCTTTGAGGTTGACATCCATAGGAGGCTTATAGCACCACAGCGTAACTTTCAGGTAAGGCAGTGAGTGCAGCCATAACTCTCTCAAATTATTGTTTTCCCTTTGGGATTAGCTATTACAGACTCAGCAGGCAGCACCTGGCTGTCTTGACTATAGCATTAGAACTTCATCTAAACAGTTCATTTGTTATTAACTTCTATAGGTCACCGTAGGCAATGCAGACAAACTACCAGCTAACAAAATGATCATCTCTTCTTTGCCTATTGAGGAAGCATGGACCCCATTACTACTACACCTTTACTCTTTGAAGGATGATCATAAAAATGTTCATGGAGAATGTCTCTGGAAGTACTGTTAAGAGGTGCTGAAATAAAATAAAGTTGTTGCTTTGAGCCCTTTTGAGTTAACTCCTAGGATTGCAGCTACCCCTCCAAAGCCTTGCCCAATTCTATAATTCTCTGAAGGGTGATTTGGCTATTGGCAGACACTTTACTTGGTCCTGGTGCACATGTCAAGAATACAGATTAAGCCCCTCGTTTCACTGAATTTATTATTAAATAAAAGTGATATTCTTTTCAAAAATACAGTTGTGTCAGAGTGCTGTGAAGGAAAAGGAGTGGATGATATGACATACCTGATGTGGATTATGATGTCATAGGCTATCTTAGCTACTTTTCTCTCCTTCCTGGGACAAAATACCTGATGCTCAGAATGAGGAAGGAAATATTTATATTTTTCACAGCATGCTGAGGTTTCAGTCCATACTTTGCTTGCTGCAAGGTAGGGTGGCACATGGCAGGTAGCAACAGTTCATAATAGTAGAAAACAGCAAAAGCAACAAGAGCGAGAAGGGAGGAGCAGCACCGAGCAAGCCTCTTTCCCTCCTTCATGCTATATGCAGGCTGCCAACCCAGGGCAGGGGTAACACGCACACAAACCCAGCATCTGACCAAGGATTAATCAAAATCTCTAGAAGCCCACTCCATGGCTATGAGAGGGTTTTGGGGGTGGGCAGCTAGACACAAACCACAACACAGGCATTTTGTGGAAGTGCTGATTTGGTTGAATTTTGTACAGTGAATAGGAATCAGTAATGCTAGGAAAAACAAAGCTTTCTTTCCTTTCCCACCCAAGTGACAGGAATAGAAGTTGCCTGCAGAAATCCAGTATTGTTTACTAGAGAAAGGGTGTAGGGTCTGAGTATCAGGCATCAATTGGTCAGCCCTTTAGTTCAGTGCAAGCCAAAGGCTGAACTCCATACTAAGTGAGAGAATATGGGGAAGAAAGGGTTGTAGAACTTAGCTGAGTGCTCATTAATGGAAAAGCTGTGTTTGCATGTCTTCCCAGTAATAATAACAATAATAATAATACCATATTATAGGGCAGATATGATGACCTCAATTTGATCAACGAAGAAGATGAAGCAACAGTGCTAGAGCCCTCACTTCCTGTTCACACATGGTGCCTCGGATCCATGGCAGTGAAATCCAGATTGTTGGTGTCCTATGTTTCTTCCCAAGACCAAAAAGGATACAGGGCATCATTTTAAGTTCCAGATAGATTCATGTTACAATTTCTAAAAAGGAACAATAATCAAAGATTTGCTTATTTATTGCATTTCCCTCCATCAACAGGAGAATCTTTCAGGAAAAGGTCTACATCTGCCTTTGTTTGCTGCACTGTGCCCTCTGCCTAGCACGTGAGACAGAAAGTGGTAGACACTCCATAAATACTTCTCATATGAGTGGATGAAAAATAGACAAGACAATCTGGAACCATAGAAACATCTGCAAACAAGTACCGTTGACACAAGCTAGGAAGGATGATAATATGGTGAGACAATTCATTGATCCTGTTATGGGAAATCAGAAGGAATGATTCCTTCTGACTTTGTGGATCAGGAAATTCTTCAAACTATCTAACTCACTTCTAAAAAGACTACAGCTAGATGGGCACAGATGAGAACAAGAACATGAACAACGAAGAAATAGGCCTATTGAATATATAAAGACTGAAAATCTAAGCTCGTGTATAAGATTAGCAAGGAACTTAGTTTGACTAAAATGCCCTATGGAAAGAAAATTCTAGAATTTTTAACTAAAAAGTAACAGTTCCAGATTCTAAAGAGCCCACAGTCTGGTTGAGAAGAGACTATGTGCCCTAAATTATTACAAAAGAAGACATGCTAGTTGTTTACTTAACTCACAAATATGAGATTTGGGCAGGGTTCAGAAAGGAAATCTTTTTCACAGATAACTGGAGGGATTCTAAGGCGTGAGGGAGGCTCATTCATGTCTGAAAATTGGTGCAAGCTGGAGCCTCAGCTCCTCAGTATGAGCCGTCAGTGGGATAAGTACCCATGGCATCTTCCTGCGGCTTATGCTCCCTTAAAACGTGGTGACTGGCATCATTAAAAGAACGGGGGACACTGTGGTGCCATTTTATAATTTAGTCTCCAAAGCTGCATGATGTTATTTTGGTCTTAGTCAGAGCCCCATCTGGATTCAAGAAGAATGGCAGCATCATCATTATAAGCAGTGCATATAGCAAAGGACATGTTTTTACAGCCAGCTTTGAAAACTACAACTTAGAGATATGCTCTGTTGCAGATAGGCTGGATACCATGGGTAAATAGGAGATAAAAAGATCTGCCCTTGCTTCAGAGCCATGTATTGGTGGCATGGAATGGAAAAGTTATGTGTATATTAGTGGGTGGGAGAAAAGCTACATTCAGTAAGAATCTCTGTCATAAGTATTTATTTCTGTTGCTGATAAGAGGGAAAAATCTACTGTTTCTTGATTTACACAAAAAATCCTGTATGTGGGACTTAATTCTGCATTTATTGAATAAAGGATATATTGTTGAAAAAAGAAAGGCATAAATATGGCTTTGTCAAGTTCGAAGAAATATTGCGACAAGCACTACTTGGTATTCAGTATACCAAATACAAATCTGTCAGACTTCTGGAATATTAGCTCAATATCTCTTATTCCATGTGTGCTTACTCCAGAGTGAGGAGAAAATTTCACAGAAGTGCTTCTGTTGGCTGAGCAGACATGCTAGCTGGATATCTGATTGCAGTAGCGTTCTGTTATTTCCTGTGTATGTTCAAGTCCTGTGGTGTCTCAGTGGCTGTTTCCTATGTCCTACTTTTTTCTTTTGTAGTACTGGGAATTGAACTTGACACTTTTACAGTGAACTACAGAACTACATTCTCAGCCCTTTTTATATTTTATTGTGAGATAGGGTCACACTAAGTCACAATATTACTCAGGCTAGAGTCCAGCTTGGAATAGTCCTGCCTCAGGCTGCCAGAATGATGACTTTTTTTTGCTGGTAGTAAGTTCAATCCACATTATTAAATTATTTTTCTTTGTCTCTCTCAGGCTCTCCCTCACTCATTCTAATGTAAGCTGAGCTGACAGCCAGAGAAAGCAGGAGAATCCTCAGAGGTCTGGTAGAAATCAAACACGATGAAAGAAAAAAACGACTGGATGTGCCTGCATGTCAGCTTTGGACAGAAGTAGGGCAGAAGTGCCAGTGAAAGGAGAAGGAGACCAAAGGGGAATGGCCCAGCAGAAGAGGCCCGTGGGGAGCAGTCTGTTCTTAGCCCAGGTGTCTGTTCCTTGGCAGCATGCGGTTGTGCACCAGAACTTATTTAAAACAAGTGTATAAAAAACACTCTGGACTCCAGTTGCACAAATGCCTGGCTCATTGCAGAGTTCATGGAGGTTCCCTCCTATTCTGGCCTTATCTTTGTTACTATCCTCAGCTTTTGTCCAATGTACATAGCCTCACTCTTACTCCAAACTCCTATCTACACTCAGCTGGCAGCACCACTTACCTGCTCCCCCAGAATTGATTCTACCTTGCCTGCACAGTAGGGATGACCATTTTCTCCCACCTGGATAGAGACTGCGGAGAGTGCTTGGCACACAGGAAATCTGTACTTGTTAACTGGATGGATGACCTAACTGCCACAGAACTGAACTTCTGAAGGCAGTCCGGAGGTGAAGTAAGTTCCCCAGTGTGGCCTTTCATTTGGGACCATTTCCATGTAAGGCTGGCAGAAAACACCTCTGCCTTAGACAAGTACCACAACAAAATATCTTACAGTTCTTCATTTTGGTCAAGTAGAAACACATTTTTTCCATTTATTTATTTATTTAGGTGGAACCAGGGATTGAACTCAGGCCCTTCAGCTTGCCAGGGAAGTGCTTATTCCACTGAGCCATCTCCCCAGCCCCTATTTATTTTATTGAGAAATAAATAGCAATGAGACAGTTAAAAAACCGATTAGTAGGACAGTTTCAATAATTAATACAAGGCATATTGTTCTCTTCATAGTAGCTATTCATAGTGCAAGATGCAGACATGATGTCCTGTCCAAACACTATTAGTACAAATCTTTCTTCTCATTGAATTAAGAGCAAGTACCTATATATCTATCCTAACTATTTTGTATATACAGATACCAATGGTCCTTCATTTGTATCCTCACAAACATATTTTTGAAGGACCTTCCATAACATTAAAAAATTATAGGTGCAGTTTAGATCTACATAATGACCACATTTGTCATACAGAATTTGTACCTGCACGTGATATATCTTGCTTCTTTTCTTCTCATTTCTTCCTCTCCCTTCAATCCTTCCTCCCCTCCGTATTTATGAAGGCTTTGATTCCATTTCTCCTTTCCATTCACTTTTTCTTTCTCATTGTTATAATAAGGTTTCTCTTCTAAATACCACAGTTTAACCTTGAAGATGAACTCTAGCAACTTAGTGAAGTATTTGAAATCAGATAACTATGATTCCAGTTTTTCAGTTTTTGGCAGTACAATCTTAGGGCAGCTCCATGACCTCTCAGCTCTAGTACTGTCCTTTGAAGGTAGAAATGACCAAGATATCTGTCATGAAGGCTTGTTGTGTTGATTACATGACAGGTACATAGTGAATATTCACTGAAATTAGTGCATAATATCTAGTTTCCTTCCTCTCTCTATGCTTCCATTAAGACCTGCTTGGAAGCAAAGCCCACAGCAGCTGTCATGAGCTCTCCTTGTGCCACTCAGGCAGAAAATAGCTTGCTGTAGAGTGCATAGTGGGTGTGGAGTTGGGGCCCAGGGGTCAGGCAGCTCACTTTGCAGGAATCTTCTTCTCAGAGTTCTCTTGTCAGTGGCTAACCAATAGCTTCTGTTTTCCAGCCCATGGCCTTATCACTCTCTTGACCCAACTTCAATGCAAATTTTCTTAGTGTTATTTCTTCTCAGAAAACTTGATTTCTGAGAAAGTAATGTCTTTAAGGCCTGAACATCTCACATCACAGAAGCCTGCTGGCAGAGTCCCCTAAATTTGGCTCATAGAAGTGTCCTGAACTTACCTCTCATTTCTTACCTGAGCACATGATCCATCCAGCCTTCTACATGCCAGTTTCCCAGACACTCCTCTCCCTCATGCTCTCTGGACTTCTCAGTCTTGCACCATGTTTGTACAGGCTTATCCTGTAGGCTCATCCTTTGTAAGCCTCCCTTCCATTTTGCTTTGCCCAACATCTGGGGCAGTATAAATGTTTGTTAAATTGTCTAATTTATTCATAGATAAAAATGAATATTTCATATTTTATTTTCTATCTCTGTTCTCCATCAAATTAGGGAGACACTCAAATCTGAAGAAGGGTTTTGCCTAGTGTGATGGGATCATAGAGTTGTGAAGGGAAATATTAACTTCTCTCAGTTACAAAGTCTAACTTTATGGAATATTTACTGTGTGACATACATTGCCATACTATGCTTAGATTTTATTTAATTTCATATATTAAAATAACCTTTATATACAGATATATATATATATATATATATATATATATATATATATCCTTTGGAGAAGGATATAACTGAGAGGTTTACATATAAAAAAGATGGGCTTCATACTAAATAAAAATTTAAGGTCCCATTACTATTCCATTAATCACATGGAGGATTAGCTATACAATTTAGAGTTTCCAGTTCAAAATTAAAAGCTGAAGAGCCTCATTCAAAAATTATAGATTTCAAGATAAAAATGGTGGTGCATAAGCCAAGTGTAATACCTTCTATTATAGGCCCCTGTGTGTGATGACATAGTTTTCAAGCTCATAAAATTCATTCTATTCACATGGCTACATCAAGCTGAAATGGGCATTGGAAAATGAATGCTTTAGTTGATAATGTATGAGAAAACTGGAAAGAGGTGCCTCTGTTAAACTTCCCATCTATGCTATAACTACTAAGGTCCAACCCAATGAAGACAGAGTCATTGAGATTTCAAGGCAGACTCAGAATTCAAACCTGGGCATATCTAACAAGAAAGTCCTAAATTTCAACCACCAATGTTCAATCATAGTAAGACAGTGAGAAGACTGAAACTCTCTGAGGACATCCAGGAAGATGAAAGGCAGGTAAACAGCACAGATACAGCTTCTCTGAGATTTGGTGTCTAAACATTAGAATACACCAATACAAAGAAGAGAAGGATGTGGATCCTCAGGACCCAGAAAATATCTAAAGTGAGAATCAAAGCCCTAGGACAGAGAAAAGAGAGACTTAAATTCAAAGGAGGGGGGTAGCAAGTAAAAATTACTCCCTGAGCCCCAAACCACTGAGTGAGAGAGGCAGCTCAAACCTGTAGACCCTGGAGCATCCACAGAGAAATGCACTAATGGAACACAGCAGTGACTTCCATAGACTGCAGTGGCTGGTGAGTTATTTGGGTTCAGACATTCCCTGAAAGAAGGTGATTGGTTGGCTGGTCACTATTATGGAGAGGGGCCGACTAAGTTCAGAACTCAGAACAGCTGCAGGCTGGCTCCACCTAGCAACTCCCAGTGTCAGGAGGAGGCAGAGCTGAGTTCAGGTTGGCAGGAGACACATGCAGTGTTGGAAGGTAAACAAATTGATTTCAGCCTCACATTCAGAAACAAACCCAACTTCAGTGGAGCTAAAGGTGCAGGCTTGCTGGGATTATTCACTAAGGATCTGGGCTCTGTCTGCTCTGTCTAGCAGTATCAGGAGAGAAATGAAGTGAAGTGAACACTTTTTATTTATTTCATTGCTTATTCTTGTTTTAATATGAGTGTGAATATTGTTTCCTGTTTTATTGTTGTTTATTCTATTTTTCTCTTCTTTTATTTTCTTCTTCTCTTCTTTTTATCCTGTTCATACCATTTTCACAAAGTTCGTGTAATCTTCCTTTATCCTCTAATCTTGTTTCTAATCTCTTCCTTTTCTTCTTGTCTATTTTTTCCCTTCACACCTTTTACATTTTCTCCCCTGAGTGTAAAATCAAGCTATCAGGAGCATACTTATTGTATATAATTTTCTGTTTTGTTTTAGATCTTCTTATATAACATATATCTAGTTCATATGATTAAATATAGCAAATTAAGTTACAACAGTTTTTCATTTTCTAGGCTATGATGGATGCCAAAGGTGACATAACTGTTCTAATTAGTTGTCCTTACTGGCATACCAAAACTCAGTCTACCTAAAGGCATACACAATACTATAGGCCATTGTCAGAGAAGCAGGGGCTAGGCAAAATACACATCAATTTCTCATCCCTAATAAATGGAAGAGGTAAGATCTTACAATAGAGTGAAACACCAGCTTGGAGCACAGCTCTCAGAAATATTCATTTCCTGATAGTTCTCCATACTAGTAATAAAGCTACTTGCCATTAGTCATTTGTAAGCATCAATCCAGGATCAACTAAAAATAGAGAATGAGAAAACACAGAAGCAAGATGCAGTCCCAGACCTCTGCCTTAGCAAAGACAAACCCATGGGAAATGAAGAATAGCAAATGGAAAATTACCCACCTGGACACTCTGAAGTGGTAATATTGGAAATGATAAATTATATGGATGAGACTCTAGAAAAAATCAAATCAGAAATAATTTCTCAGATAACTGGAGATGATGATTAAAATAAAGGGCATAGTTATTGACTTAAAAGCAGATACGGATTTAAAAAATAGACGTGTTTAAGAATATGAAGGGCAATGTAGACAAGAAATGCAACACAGATTCAAACAGATAGCCAGAGGATTAACAACGTTATAGAAAATATATACAGAAAAATGAGCCACTATGAGGAAAGCATATTAGCTATAGAAGACAGGATTGTGGTTAGCTATCATGAAAAGAAAGATTTCTTTAAAAGAGCAAGGAATCATGAGAAACCAATCCAATGGTTGCTAGGTGAAGCAAAGAAAAATAACATAAGATTGATCAGAGTCAATGAAAATGTAGGACAGCACAAATGACCTACTGACAGAAGTAGTGGCACAAAATTTTCCAAGCATGGAAAAATAATTTAACATACAGATAACTGAGGTATATAGAACTCAAACTAGCCATGATCAAAGAACATGGCATATAATATTCAATATTACAGAAATTCAATAAAGAACAGAATATTATAAGTTGTTAGAGAAAGGGAATAAACCATTTATAAAAGAAAGACAATCAGAATCACAGCACACTTCCCAACAAAAACCTTCAATTAAGAAGAGCTTGAAGTATTTCAAGCTCTAAAAGGAAACAAACTCCCAGTCCAGCTTGATGTATCTCAAAAAACTACCTTTCCAAGTTGGTGGAGAAGGCTGGGGAGATGGCTTGGTGGAATAAGCACTTCTCTGGCAAAGCCCAAGGGCCTGAGTTCAATCCCCAGTTCCAGAGGGAAAAAAAAAAGTTGGTGGAGAGCTACACAAGCCCTACCCAGGGGCACACTGAGGCAGCAACTGAGTCTGGACATGGTGGACCACACCTGTGATCCCAGCACAGGGGAGGCTGAAAACAGGAGGATCACTATGAGTCTGAGCTGTGTAGTGAGACCCTGTAGCAAGTACATAAATGGAAAACAAAAAACAAATGGACAAAGTTGGTGGAGAAGTATGATAGTCCAGTGAAAAAAGAACAACTGGAAAACCCATGACCACCAAACCAGCACTTCAAAATGTTCCAAAGGCTATTTTAGAAAGAGAAGAACTATATTCCATTAATTCTAACAGAATAAATGGACTAGGCAAGGAAAAAGAATTAAGCACATGGAGGGGATGTAGAGAACCAACAAGAAAAATAACATGCCTAAGTAAAGTACATATCACTCATAACTACCAATGTAAATAGTCTCACTTGACCAAAGAAATAGACAGGAAGAATGGGTCAAGATGCAAGATCCAACACTATGCTGCATAAAAGAAACACATTTAATTAAAAAATAAATTCATAGACTAAAAGTCAAAGGATAGAAAAGCAACAATCTATGAAATAAGAACCTGGAAAAAAAACATGGGTAGCTAGTCTATTTTCAGACAAAGTATATTTTAAGCTAAGACCGAGTAAGTTGGACAAAGAAAGTCACTATGCCCTTGTACAGGGAATAATCCAAGACGAAGAAGTATCAATCACAAGTATATATGTACCAAATACCAGAATATACAACTATACAAAACATTCATGGATATGAAACACCAAACAAGCATTAGTACAACATAATAATCTCAGTACTCCACTGTCATAAATATACAGATGAATTGACAAAAACATCAACAAAGAAATATCAGAATTGAACAAAATTTTTGAACAAGTAGACTTTGTAGATGTTTAGAGTATTCCACACAACATCACAATATATAGTCTTCTCAGCTGCACATGAAAATCTTCCAAAATAGCCACATACAAGCTTGCAGAATATGCTTAAGTAAATATAAAAGAATTGAAATTATCCCATTGTACAATTAAATTTGAAATAAGTGGCAAAAGAAGCAAAAACCTTCATAAACAACAAAAAAAAACAAACCCTTCATAAACACCTGAAAATTAAATAACACCTCCTGAACTATAAATCGGGCCCAAATATAATTAAAGTAGCTAGACCATTTGTTCAATTAAATGATAATGTCAGGACAATATATTAGAACTTACAGGACACAATGAAAGCAGTCTTTACTTCTATCTTTGTATTTTAGGGAAGGGTCTACAGGGTGTTCAGGGTCTCACTCCTAGATCGGACTCATAGTGATCTGCCTGTTTATAGCCTCCCAGGTGCTGGGATTACAGGTACATGCCACATGACCAGTCTCAATTGCAGTCTAAGTGTGCTCCAGGGGCAGGGCCAGTGCAGCAGGCCTGGGGATTGAACTCCCAGCCCCTGTGCCTGCTTGCAGGCACTTTAATCCACTGAGCTATTTGGCTGGCCCAAAAGCAGTCTTTAGAAGTAAATTTAGAGTGGTGAATTCCAGTGTCAGAAATGTCAAGTGAAGTTAAATAAACAACCTAATGTTGAATCAAAGGCTTCTAGAAAAAGAAGAGCAAGTCAAGTCTAAAGCTTGTACAAGCAAGGGAATTATAAAGATCTGAGCAGAAGTTAAACAATGGGGATTAAGAAAACAGTGCAATTAATTGAAAAGTTGATTCTTTTAAAGGCTAAACAAAATTGACAGCCTCATAAAACTTAGCCAACCTTATCAAAAAGGAGAGAAAAGATTCAAATCCATATAGTTGGAAATGAAAAGAGTGAAATCACAATTGATCCTTCAGAAACCCAGAAGATCACCAGTACCTACTTCAGGAACCTGTATTACAATAAGATGGAAAACACAGAAGAATGGACACATTCTTATATACATATGAACTGCCAAAGTAAAGGGAAGAAGATATAAAATTTCTACATAAACCAATATCAGTCAGTATCTAGAATATACAAAAAATAAAATAATTAGAAGTCCAAAATTTAAAAATCATCAAGGAGTTAGTTTAGCTTTCTATTATCTTATAAAGTTTAAAATTTTTCATTAGTAAAAGGAAGCCATTTTATCACAGACTGTTATTCCTCTATAAAATATATATGTATACATTATCAATAATATATTTTATAAATTTCATCACAAACAATAGTAATGTATTTATAATGAATAGTTGTATTTTTATGCATTAAACATGTGATCTATCTATATATATACATATATATTTCAGTTGAAAGAAATTCAGATATTCATAAGATACTTGCTTTGCCAAAGACTTATGAGATATATGGTAATATAAACTAAATATGTGTGTTTATATATAAACATATAAAGTAACATATGTCCTTTGTTTGTAATTATATATTGGTACATACATTAACATTTATATTTGATTATAGAGATGGCAAATATATAATAACCTAAGAATGTACTTCCAAATTCAAAAGGGGGTTATCACATTATTGAAAATAAAAGCTGAAAAGTATAATATTTTCTTGAGGTATGGGACTCATTATATCTGAAATGTGAACCATTTCAGTTTTCTTCATGTGTTATCCCATTTCATAATACTTCAACTAAAGAATCAAAGATTTTTAGAATGTAAATAGATGCACTCTCATTCTGAAGAACTTAACCTTGATTTATTATTTAGAGATGTTTAAAAACCTATCAATCACCAACATAGAAAAAAGGTGAAAACATGCAGAGTGGCCTTTTGAGACTATATTCATCAAATTAGAGTTTTAGATATAATGCTTCCCTCCCTAAATAGGTCAAATACAAAAAAGGCTACAATGTGTTAGTCACAAAGTGCTATGCAGTCTTCTATCAGAAGTGACATGCATTGAAAACTTGAGTAGACCCCTGGAGACCCCACAGGTCCATGTTAGACTTAAGTATTCCACTCCTGCACTGTTTCTAGGCAACTGCTTTCAATGATGAAATAAAAGTGTTTGAGAAGAGTTCTACTTGCTATCTGTATTTTTATCCAATCTTGAGCTTGAACTCATTCAATAGCTATAATAGAAGAAACTGGGATGATAGAACTAAGGAAAAGTTATTCACCTTAAGGAGAAAACTAAGAGAAAGGACAATAAAATACAGTTTAATAAGACCATTAATAGAGGTCAACATGGAATGTGCGAACCCAGAGTGGAGGGTGGAAGGTACACAAGACCATTCATTGGAGAAGAAGCCATGAAAGGCATATTCCCAGAAGCTCAAATCCTGTGATAGCTGTCCTCCCTAGCCTATACCACACATCTGCCAGTGATGATTCTGGGTTTTTGGGACCTTGCAGCTTAGCACATTTACTTCATCTGAGAGAGGTTCTCACTGTCAAACAGTCCTTCCCTGAGGACAAAGGACAACCACAAACACTCTTGATAATGGTAAAAGTATTGAGAGGTCTTCAAATTAATCATCTTTTTGGAAAAGATCAACATCATACATGGAATGAAAACCAAAAATGTGACAAGATTGGATATGTCTGTGGCCAGGGAAACCACTCAGTATAAGCTTTCCCCTTTGCCACATCATAAAGCACAATGTAGCTGATGGGCTTCTTGGTTCTTTGAGGCTCTACTGAGATGTGAGAAAATAGGAAAAAAGTCATCTACATGACATGACTTTAGCAATTAGAAACTGCACAGTAGCCCAGTGCTCTTGAAGAAGCTACTGAAATACTTAGAATAGGGGCGGGAAGCAAAGTGGAGAGGAGATGGAAATCCACAGGATGAAGTGTAATGATGAGAAGGTTTATAATGAACATAAACCTTCAAGCAATGTATTTTATAATTTCCTAATGATGCCCTACAAAATAGGAAAAATAGTTTCACAGGGATCATTTTTTATGTTCATGTCCCCTAATGTCCTCACCTTCAGGACCCATGACAGTCCCAGCAGAGGAAACTGGGTCTAGATCCTGTTAAAGGAACACAGAAATGGATGCCACAGTTTAGTTATCCCCCAGCTCAACTCAAATCATCATGATTTCTCCAAAATGCTAGGTTTGATTACAAGCAGAACCCAAACACCTTGCTGGCTTAATTCAATAAAATTAAACCAATCACATGTAGACCAATCAGCTTAACCACTCTGCTTACCTTAATAAGATTGTTAATGTGTAAAGGCCAATCAAGAGAAAAGTACTTTCTGGTTTACACGTTTTAAACTGTGCTAATATATCATGATCATGGCCTCCTACCACTTTTGGTTTGAGCTCTCCATGTTCCTCAACAGTTATTATGGACATTCAACTTTTAAATTGTTTTCTAACTTGATCTGACTTTAATATTGATACAGTTAACCTGGGTCAAACTTGCATTAAAAATCAATTTACAGAGGCCAAAACAATTCAGGTCTGTCTTAGTTACTTTTCTCACTGCAGATAAAATACCAACATGCAAGCTAAAGGAGGTTTATTTTAGCTCACAGTTTATAGAGGTTTCAGCTCACAGAGAGACATCACAATATCACATAACAAGGTAGTGAACAAGCAGCAAGCAACAGCATCAGTCCTTTTGCTGCCCTTTGCATCTTACCCAGGTTAGCCAGCCTTAGGGCAGGTGGCATGGACACTCAGGGCAGAGCATTCTTAATCCTAGCATCACATCATGAATCAACTTCAGCCTCACATCCTTGATTCCACCAGGACCACACTCTTAGATCTAGTCACTTCTGAAAAGCACCTCTTACAGCTGCATGAAGCTTTGGGGGAGACATCTAGATACAGGCTATGACAGCGTCTCTGTTAAAATGCAGAGGCCTCTAATGCATTAAGACTGTAAATATGTACTTAGATAGATTTATGAGAAGAGAAGTAGCCAGATGGGATAAGAACAGATGAAGTGGGCTGGTAGAAAAATTGGAACAAAATAAGGACCTAGAAGAAGGAGCGTTTGGAAGGAGGACTGATAATCAGCATGTGACATTCAAATGCTGGCTCCTTTTCCAGGGCATCAGGAGGTCTCTGCTTTCTAAGGTGAAGATATCTTGGTAGAGGAGGAAGGCTGACCAATTGCAAATTGAGCTGATCAAATGTAGACTTAGTCAGATATGTCTACCTGGGGCAAAATCAGTTCGACTTCTTTCCAAGATTCCCACCATCAGACATTTCAGTTTGATACCCCAGGCACAAGAAGACAGATGACAGAGGAGAAACAGGTCACTGATGTCTGGCTGAATTGTCCTCATAATGATGTCTACACCCTGCCCCCCAAATCCTAAGATTTCAGTAGCAGTGAAGAGGGAAGCTTTTTGTTATCAACAACCTAATAAAAGAAAAAAATGCTCACTACTAACATTAATAGCATCATCAAATTATTTGACTGTTGAAAAGGCACCTCAATGCATGAAAGTGGGTCCACAGATTTTATCAAACTATTCGAAAGCAAAATCTGATATATAAACTGAGATATGTTTTTCTTTCTTTGATGGAAAGAAGAGAAGGGGAAAATATGAGGAGGATGTTTCTTTTGAAAAACTTGTGCTCTTACCTAATTTCAAACTTCAGCTTCAAAAGCAGTGAGCTGCTTCATTTAATCAGGGATTGTAAAGGTAAAAGTAAAAAGTCCCAAGACAACACCCAGCCCCACGCTAGACTAGCTCCATCTTAGCCCTTTGTTTCACCTGTTGCTAAATGTTCTGGGAAAGTTACGTGCAACTAGGCAACCACAAGGTTGCTCTAAAGCCTCAGCAATCAATCCTGACAAAGGAACAATTGCTATTGGCTTCTGTAACCTGCTTGTTCAAGTTTCCCTCTTACCCCCTAATGGCCACAAGATGCTCCCCCCAAGGTTACCCAAGCATTACAGAAATATGTTATTCTGTCAGAAAAATCCCCCCCGCACTGAGCCAATCAATGTAAAGGTCAACCCCTATTAACCAATGCAATTAACTTCTGTAGTTCGCTTGCCTCCCCCTAATTTTGTGGTTTTTGCCTTTATAAACCTGCCTGTAAGGACAACTCGGCACTCCGCAACCGCCTTAGGTGCGGGGTCCCACGCGTGGTTCAATAAACTTTTGAGCTCTCACCCTCGTCTCTTGGCATCTCCCTGCCCGCGGAGATCTGGGTCAGCGCAGACCCAACAGGATAAAGCATCCCTTGTAAAAGGTGGCTCCCTGAAGGGGAAGCGGCTCGAACACTGTTTCCATGGCTGCCTGCTGTAACAATATTTTTTTTTTTACTGAACTAAGCATTGCTAATTTTAGCAATGGATTATCTGGACAGCAAGGGAAGAAATAGATGAAAGTCCATTTTCACCTGAGCCACACTGAGCCCCTGAGGACTTTTACTAAGAAAGTTGCTACAAGAAAAGGCAACTGCAGAACTCCAACACCCTGGGGATATTTGTCAACTGCTCACCATCAGAACTGGGATACAGGAGGGAGGTGCTGATCTTTTGATTTGGGAGGAAATGCAAATTCAGACGTGAAATGATTTGATTCAGATCATTGCAGTCTAGGTGTGAAAATTGAGCACCACCCCACCAACCTTAATTTTCACCCTGGTCTCTAGTCCAAGCCCTTTCAATAATGGAACGATATTTGCTTTGAGAGTTAATGCTATTTCCAGCATCAGTTTCAGATAGCTGCTTTTGTTCAATGAAGAGAATTGAAATAATGATGTGCACGAAACCAAGAAGTAATCTTTGTGACAAGTTCACTTTGATTCTGAGCAGGATATAAGGTTCAGAATAGCAGTAGACCCCCTTCCATTCCAAAAGAGAGATGCTCCTTAAATAAGTACCCTTAAATTACCTACAAAAGGAGTTTTAAGAAAGATACATCCCTTAGAATCTTAGCTGTTTTATCCTCTATACGTAACAAATCCTCCAGACAACTAAGGATTATTCACACTGCATTTAAAACTGTGAACTGGATGTTTTCAAAGGCAGTGTGAACAACTGATTGTTCACACTGATTGCCTAAGTAAGCTGAAGTAAGCCTTACCTGTGCTCCCAGCATAGAGACAATGAGACCTTTGGAATGAGTCCTGCCAGATAGCCAAGTAAGGACTCTGTGACTGTGGTCTGACTGCTGTGGCTGGCAGTAAGGCAAAAGTACAGGAATAACCTTCATGGCGAAGGAATCCTGGTGGACACTCAAATCCCAGACTCATGTCCTTTAGATTGGTGTCTCTATCACATAAGGGCCAGCCGTCAGCTGAGTTGAGAAACCTGCATAATTCCTGAGAATCCTTTCCATTTGCTTCCTCCTCTGAATCCTTCTCTGTACCCTTCATTCATACTAAGACATGGAAACTAATAAAAGCAGTATTACCCTGCAGAGAATTTGTATTTCTTACTAATCCAAGCTAGACAAGTACTGGCAGTCACAGAAATAGGAGAAAAGAAATTCTTTAAAAACCTCCTGAGGCTGGCTTCCACACTGGGAAACTGGCAGGCCAAAAAAAGAGATTGGAGGAGAAAAGGACTGTAACCACCTGCATCGAAACCACGATCTCTTCTGATCTGGGGAAATTCTGATCCAGTATTCCTTCAGGACTCCATAAACTCACTCAGGCATAGACTTAGGCTCCCTAAAGGTGCTCTTCAAAATGATAGGCAAATGTAATGCTTAGGGAGGTCTTGCCCATATGGATTTATTCCAAATTTCTGAGCAAGTCGGAGTCTCCCTTCCGCAGAGGGGACCATAGAATTGTACAAATCCAGCTCACTTGATTTAGTTCAGAGGGTGGTAAAGACATGGAAGAAATTCTTCCTGAAGGAAAGCAGCTCTCTAGTTCAGTCTTAGAAATTAACCAAGGTGAAGTGGGAAGAGGAAAAAGGAGGCATTCCCAGGAAGAGAACTAGGAAACCCCAGGGTGTGGTAAATGGCTGGGCAGGGGTTCTTAAGTTTTTTCTTCATGCAACGACAGTTTCCAGGAGTAAGGGGAATGGGATCACACTGCACCTTTTGTGTCCTGCAAAAGGGCTTGGATATTTTGATGACTCTCAAAAAATTGAAAAAGGACTTGAATAACAAAAATTGGAGCCACTGAGAGAAGTAAAGGAACAGCATGGAAGCTATTCTCCTGCTCTGCCGTGGAGGATGGGCTGAGGGAACAAAAAAGAAATATTAAGAGATATTTTTGTCTCATCGCTTTCTTTACTCTCTTTTTACGTATTAATTGTTGTCACATTAAGACTACAGTTAATAACGTGAGAAATGGTTATGTTACTAAAGGAAAAACTAGGAGAAAAAAACACATGTACATGATCGGCGAGATAGGCAGGCGCAGGGGACCGCTGTTCGATGCCTCGCAGCGCGAGCCGCGCCAGCCCAGCCAGCCCCACCCTCAGGGTGTGCTGGGCCAGCCAAAGAAAACCAAAGCAAAACAAAGAAACCCACATACAGTTTGGCTTCCACAAAGCATACAAATTGTAGTTAGTGAAAAGAAATGTATCAAACTTCAATGAATGAAAGTTTCTTTTAAAATTTCCTAAATTTTCTTAAATTTTGCTAATTCCTAAATCTTCTTAATATTATCTAAAATTAAACAGAGTGGAGCTGGGAAGATAGCTCGGCCATCTAAGTGCCTGATTGGCAAGTGCAAGAACCGTGGCTCAGTCCCCAGTACCACATGCCATGCTGCCCCAGGCATACCAAGCCAGCCCTGAAACTGGACATGGTGGTGCATACCTGTAATCCTAGTGCTGGGGAGGCGGACACGGGAGGATCAGTTTGAGTCTGAGCTGTGTAGCAAGACCCTGTGCCAAATAAATAAAGAAAAATAAAACAGTGGGATAAAATGAGCTATATTTAAGAGTATTCACTTTTCTCTCATTTCTAAATAACAAAATTGAAGCAAATTAGATTTTAACAAGGAAAAGTCAAGAAGATTAAAGCAAATCTAAAATTTATGCTGATATTTTATTGTAGAGTAATAATGTGCAAATATGAAGGGAAGACAGATAAATTAAAAAAAAAAACTTGCCAAAGAATTTAGAACATGACCTCCTTTTGGCATATATATATATATATATATATATATATATATATATATATCTGTATATGTGTGTGTTGATGGGAGATATTTATATATTGTTAAGCATTAAGAGCATAAGCTCAAGAGTCACATATAGGGACTATGCGGCCTTAGGGAAGTTTCTTAATCTGTTATGCCTCAGTAACTTCATTCATAAAGTAAGGATATTAGAAGCACTTCTTAATGAATTATTATGAAGTGTAAAGGGGTATTATGTATGAAGTACTTACAGCAGTGCCTACTGCATTTATGATGCTAGGAATTGTTAATTACTCAACAAGATGTGAAATGTATTGCTAAACCATTTTTCAGTGTTCATTCTTAAGTTTTAAGAGATTTGTGTATGCTTTATTTTGTGCAATACATCAATGTTACATATTAATAATCAAGGGAGATAAATCTTATAAAGGTGGAGAGAGCCAGAGCTAAATAAATGAGAGAGGAGAGAGGAAGAAAGGCAGGAAGAGGGAGAGGAAGAGAGAGAGGGGGAGGAGGAAGGACAGAGGAGAGAGAGACACACACACACAGAGACAGAGACAAAGAGAGAGAGACAGAGACAGAGATATGATTTAAAAATGATCCCGATTATCACCCCAGACAATTTAATGAAAAGGACTGGCTATAAATACAGGATCTGGTATGAAGTCCTACCTCTAAGACTTTTCAGGAATACAAATTTGGAGCACTTATAGAACATCTGTGGGTTTTGTTCTTCCATTGCATGTGAATAATTACATCTTTTCTAACTTTCTTATACAGCATTACCGGCTGATAAAAGCGAGAGTCACTGTGAGCCATAAAATCCCACACATACATAATCATTTCTTAATAAAGTAATTCCCTCACTAACTGTTTCTCATTTCTCCACTTGAAAATTACAAACATGCTCAGTGCAAGCAATTGTGCTTATTGATTAGGTAATTAATGTAGAATTTATAGGATTTGGAAAGCAAGAGGCTCTTTAGGATGTATTATAATTTTGCAAATCAGCAGCTCTTGATTACTCAGGGAGATTCTGTTGTGTTTAAGATTATCTGTGCCATTTGTGTCTCTCTTCTTTTGTCTTCATTTGCCCATTTTTTTTACTTATTAGCAACTGACTGTGAGATGAAGAGGAAAATGTAAAATGGAATTAAATACAAGCTATGAAATAGTCACCTTTTTATTGAAAAAGGCATCTGTCTTAGTTTCTTTTCTCATTATTGAGACCACATAGCTGATGCCCAAGGTTAAGATAGGAAAGGTTTATTTGGTCCATAGTTTGTAAAGGTTTCAGGCCAGCATGGCATGCATGCAAGCATCACAATGGAGAAACAATTCATGCAGGGCAGAAGAAACCCAAGTAAGCAATGGATCTCAGCATCTTCTTTCTGGCTTTTCTATGCTGTGTCTAGGCTGTTGGGATTAGAGCAGTACCAAACCAATCAGTGGACTGATTTAGCAATCACACACACACACTCTCTCTCTCTCTCTCTCTCTCTCTCTCTCTCTCTCTCTCTCTCTCCCAGCATCACACACTCTAGATTCTTCCAGCTCTGAAGAAGAATCCCACTTATGCCTGCTTCCAGGAGTGTATCTCAACACAAACCATAACAACATCAGTGAGAGACGACTTTGGGATTTACTGTGTTTTCAGAAGGAAGTGAAGTTAACCTGTGATAATGGTAATATAACAACTAAGTAAAGAATTTGTGCACTTCCCACACTTTCAGACGCGTGGCCCTGTTTAAGGATCATGAAAACCATTAATGTTCAGAATGGGGCTTACATTTTCAAGTATAGATACACTGATTTCTGTGCTTTTGGTTGAAAGACATTATTTATAGAAGACTGAAAATATCCCCAATGTATGCAGTAAGCCTGACCCTCCAAACTCCCTGTTATGGCTTGCGCTTAGATGTGCCCTTTATCCCTTGTGTGATCATAGGCTTTCTCAGAAGTGGCTGGATCTAGAATGTGTGACGCTAGGAATGATTCATGGTGCAGTACTAGAATTAAGGTCACCCAAATTAAGGGTGTCAGTGCTATCCATGCTAAGTAGCCTGGAAAACATATAAAGGATAGAAAGAGCTGTTGTCCTCCCTCATTGCTTTGATACTTCTCCACGCCATGAACTGTTTCTCCTCTGTGATGCCTGCCTGCTACACCACCTTGCCTTGGAGTCAGCCAGTTAAGGACTGAAACCTCTACAAACTATGAGATAAATAAACTTTTTCTCTTTAACTGTGGGAGTCAGGTGTTTTGTATCAGTGGTGAGAAAAGTAACTAAGACACTCTCCCTTGACAGAAAGCTCTTCACATCTGGCTCCAGTGATGTGTGTCTGAGTGTAGAATCACATTTCCAACTTCCATCTGGATGTGAAAAATTCTGATTTGCTATGGTTATTCCTCGTAGGGATCATGGAATCAAAGGTACTTGTCTCAAAGGAATCTTTATCACATGTTGATTTTGTTCATTTGGTCCATGATTAGTCTAGATGGTTTTGATTCAGATCTGGTTATTAACCATTATAGACTTTGTTCTCATAAACATGCCATAGCCCAGTTTTTGGTACTACAAGATACAATTGTGCCTTGTTTGACAAACTTAATTTGTTCCATAATTTTGGAACAGATGGCCACATCCCTGTTCATTTGGGAAAGATGGCTTCAGTCATGTTTGTTACCTCACAAAGAGTTTGAAACAAAACCAAAATTTCATTAAACACTTTTGTAAGCCAAATTGTTTGCAAACAAAAGCATTCATGAACCAAGGTAACACTTACTGAATAATTGATAAAAAATAAAGATTTTCCTGACCATGGTGAGCAGGCTAGAAGATACAAAGACAAGAAGATGACCAGGTTAAGGTTTTCTTGCTGGTGAGGATTCTCTTAAGAGTCCTGAGGCAACTACTGTTCCACATAGAAGTGTTCATATAAGAGACAGAACCAAACTGGGTTTTATAGCAAACTAACTCTTGACTAAAACCTATGAATCCATCAATTCTAGGTCTTACCTGGTCCTACCCCTCAAGATCTCACAGTGTGGAATAAATTTTACTGGGAGTATTCATAGGAACATTAAATCACCACATCAACAACACGGCAGTACAGGTTCTCCTATGTCCTGAGTCTTCGCTGACCTTGAAAGGCTAGGGCCAAAATGTTGGTTGGCCTTGTGGCTCTTCTATTTCTCCAACTCTGACTTGTGATCTTAGGTTGTTAACCACCCAGAAGAAAAGCTGGTTAGTATCCTGCAGCATATGTCACTCAGGAGAACCTGTACTGCAATATCATGAGACTCAGGTGAGCTCCAAATTTTCTGAGCAAGGAGATTGTGGAGCCACAGAGGAAAGAGATTGAAGTTCTATAGTGTGCCTGGGGAGAGTCACATGAAGAGAAAACTTTCTCTCAGGCTCTCACAGAGAGCAATCTGGTCAAGCATTGGCCGTGACTCATCCACATGGATG
>PVKA01034184.1:0-23685 GCA_004027165.1 Ctenomys sociabilis
TTTAATTTTTGTTTTATTGAAGTACAAATACCAATGAGACAGTTTTAAGATACCTTGACAAGACGGATTTGATAAATTAATACATTGCAAACTGCTTTCATTTTTGGTATCTTAGATGGTGCATACATGATATTATACTTACAGACATTATTATATCATATGTCTCTTATCAGTAAATAAAGAGAGTGTAGCTGTTTGCATATCTTATTTTTTATACCTGAATTACATCAAAGATTCAATATTTAATACTTTCTACCTTGTTATTTTCCTAGTGGTTGTCCATAGTATAGAAGCTGACATAATATCCTGTCCAACCACCATTAGTGCAAATCTTGCCTCTCATAGAATTATGTAGAAGCACAGAGTTATCTATCCCAGCTGTGCTGTCTATACACACACATCATGATTCTTCCTTTCTATACCCCTTCCTTTGTCTACCTGTCAGAGATGGGCACTCCATGGTCATTCAACTAACTTAGGTGCTTGAACTTGACACCACAATCCAACACAGTCCAGCATTCCACAACAATAGTGAGTTATCTGAAGAAGTTGTCGACCATAGCCATTTATAGCTCAACTTAATATTATGGCCCCGCGATGTATACTTCATTTTTATACTATTCTGCTGGATGGTTAAGACCTAGATAGAGCAAGACTTATATACCAACACATGTACTTTATGTTTCTTATGAGGTCAGTGAAGTCCCCTCAGGGTTTATCTTGTGGTCCTATACCTTATTTTGTAGGTCCTTTGTCTGTGTCATCCATGTGGATGAATCACGGCCAATGCTTGACCAGTTTGCTCTCTGTGAGAGCCTGAGAGAAAGTTTTCTCTCCATGTGATTCTCCCCAGGCACATTATAGAACTTTGATCTCTTTCCTCTGTGGCCCCATAATCTCCTTGTTCAGAAAATTTGGAGCTCAACTGAGTTTCATGATGTTGCAGTACAGGTTCTCCTATGTCCTGAGTCTTCGCTGACCTTGAAAGGCTAGGGCCAAAATGTTGGCTGGCCTTGTGGCTCTTCTCTTTCTCCAACTTTGATCTGTGAACTTAGGTTGTTAACCATCCAGAAGAAAAGTAGATTAGTATCCTGCAGCATATGCCATTCACTTTGCCTTATCGGACTCAATTGATTTTAGTCGTTGTTGTACGTTTCCATTTGTATTTCTGCTTTTCGCTTCTTATACTAGGGAGACTATGTGATATTTACACATGTGTGTCTGGTTTATTTCACTTATGAGTATATGTTCAAGTGGCATCCACTTCAATATAAATGCTTCAGACTTATCATTCTTAATAGCTGAGTAATACTCCATTATATAGAAATACCACATCTTTTTCAACCATTCCTCATGTGATGGACATCTTGGTTGTTTCCAAGATTTTGCTATCACACATTGTGCTGCTATAAACATAAGTACACATATATCACTATGATACAATGTTTTCAGATCCTTTGGGAAAATTCCAGTAAGGGGGATAGCTGGCTTGAATGGGATTTCTAGTCCTACTCTTTTGAGGAGTCTCCACACTGATCTCTATAATGGTTGTACCAGTCTACATTCCCACCAGCAATGGAGAAGTGTTCCCTTTTCCCCACAACCTCTCCAACATTTGTTGTTGGTTGATTTCCTTAGGATAGCCATTCTTTCTGGAATGAGATGGTATCTCGGTGTTGTTTTTACTTGCATTTCACGGATGACTAGTGATGTGGAGCATTTTTTCATATATTTATTCGCTTCTTTAATTTCTTCCTCTAGAAGTGTGTATTCATCTCAGATGCCCATTTCTGAATTGGGTCTTTAAATTTGAGGGCCCTGTTATATCTTAGTTCTTTATATATTCTATACAGTAGAACTCCGTCTGATTGCTTATTAGTTAGGATCTTTTCAAAATTTGTGGGTTGTCTTTTCACTCTGTTGACAATTTCTTTTGACACGCAGAAGCTCCTTAAGAAGAGTTGATCCCAGTTGTTTTTTCTTTCAAGTGCTTCCCGTCCAAATATATGTTTGTTCATGAACTGACTGATTTTAGAAATTGAATTATTGTATCCTAAAAATAAAATAAAATAAAAATAGGTCAAAACTCTAAATTTTAACATAGAAACACTTAATCTATTGGAAAACATAAATAGGTAAAACTCTTGAAGGCATAACTCTTTCTGACTGGAATCCCAGGTGCACAAGAAATAATACCAAGAATCGACAAATGGAATAATATCAAATTAAAGAGCTTCTGCACAGCAAAGGAAATCATCAAGAGAGTAAAGAAAGAACCTAAATAATGAAAATAAAATTTTGTCAGCTACTTCTCAGACAAAGGATTAGTATGTAGAATATATAAAAACTCAAAATATCAGACACCCCCAAAATTTAAAGACATAATTTAAACAATGTGCATCTGAAATGAATATCCACTTCTCAGATGAAGAAATACAAATGGTCAATATGTACACGAAAAAATGTGCAACATCCATAGCCATCCAAGAAATACAAATCAAAACAATGCATAAATTTCATCTCACTCCAGAAAGAATGACTATCATCAAGAAATCAACCAGGGCTGGGTAGATAGCTCAGTGACATAAGCACTTTCTTGATAAACCCAAGATCCCAAGTTTGATCCCTTGTATGAAAGTGAGAGAGAGAGAGAGATCAACAAAGAATATCTGAACATGGTGATGGACACCTGTAATCCTAGCACATGGATTGCTGATGCAGTAGAATTGCCATGAATTCAAGGCCACCCTGGGCTACATAGTGAGTTCAACACCAGCCTGAACTACACAGTGTAGCAAGACAAAGAAGGAGGAGGAGGAGGAGCAGGAGGAAGAAGGAGAAGAAGAAGAAGAAGAAGAAGAAGAAGAAGAAGAAGAAGAAGAAGAAGAAGAAGAAGAAGAAGAAGAAGAAGAGAGAAGAAGAAGAGAAGAGAAGAGAAGAAGAAGAAGAAGAGAAGAGAAGAGAAGAAGAAGAAGAAGAATAGAAGAGAAGAAGAAGAGAAGAGAAGAAGAAGAAGAAGAAGAAGAATAGAAGAGAAGAAGAAGAGAAGAGAAGAAGAAGAAGAAGAAGAAGAAGAAGAAGAAGAAGAAGAAGAAGAAGAGCTAAAGAGGCTCCAGCACAAAATGGAGTCCTCTATTGTTGGTGGGAGTATGAACTGGTACAACCATTATGAAAATTAGTATTGTCATGGTTTGTGTCTAGGTGTCTCCCCAAAACCTCATCCTGTTATGGGGTGGACTTCTAGAGTTTGTGATTAATTGATGATCCAGCCCTGGATTATGGGTGTAAATGTTTCTGGGATTATGGGTGTGAGTTCTGCACCCAGCCTGGGGTGGACAGTCTGAGTGCAACATTCTGTTCCCCCTGCTCCCACTGCTCCCCCCTTTTTGCCTTTGATCTTTGCTGTTTTCCACCACCATGAACTGTGGCTCCGTGCCATGTGCTACTCTGCTTGCAGCCAGCCAAAAATCAACTGAAATCTTCACAAACTGTGAGCTAAATAAACCTTTCCTTCCTTAATTTTGGTATTTTGTCCTAGCAACAAAAGAAAGGTAACTGGGACAACTATGGAGTTTCCCAGCAAAACTAAAACTCAGAAGTCCATTTAACCCAACTCTTCACAAAAGAGATAAAGACATCGTACCATGCTGGTCACGCTAGTCATTTTATCACAGCACAATTCCTAATGGCTACATTTTAGAAGCGAATTTTAAGTCCATAAGCAGGTGAATGGATAAAAAAAAAAAATAGAGGATTTATAGATAGTGGAGTAGTCTCTGCCTAAAGGCAGATAAAGTTGAGTCATGTGTTAGAGAATGGATGATTCTGAGACCATGATAGTAAGTGAAGTAAATCAAACACACAAGCTCAATATCATATGGTTTCTCTTACATTATAAGCCTAATGTGTTAACAAAGTACAAAATAAAAAACAGACATCAGGAAAAAGAAGTAAAAAGCTGTTATAGTCCAGTTATAGACCATGTGTCTGAAAGTGGGCCTTGATTTAGGACAATTTCATTATGTGTTTTATATGAGTTTTGGCCGAACAGGAGATACCACACCTGATTTTAATGTATTACCCTCAACCTTTTTCCCTTTATCATCTTATTTTCCTACTTCCTTTGCTCTTTTGAATTTTTCTGTTCCACTTCATGAAAGGTGGACACATTCCTATTTTTCCTGATAAAGGACAACTTTCAAAAGAAAGATTTCTTTTATTCCCCTTTTTTTTTTTTTTTTTTTTTTTTTTTTTTTTTTTTTTTGTATTTTAGGGAAGGGTTTACAGGGTGTTCAGGGCCTCGCTATGTAGATAGGACTCTGGGACTCGTAGTGATCTGCCTGTTTACAGCCTCCCTAGAGCTGGGATTACAGGCATGTGCCACCATGCCCAGTCTATCCCCAAAATTTTAACAGAAATTTCACCTTAAGACTGATTTGATCACTGTCATTCCTTTCAAAATAAAATGTACTGTTTATATTTTGGTTGTCTCCTGCTGCCTCACAAAGTACCCCTAAACTTAGTAGTTTAAAACATTCACTTTGCTTCAAATTCACAACCTTGTCAACAACCTCCTTGGTATCAGTCAAGACAGCTCAAAGAAAGGCCTGGGACTCTCCTGGTGGCTCACTGACTGGCCATCTGACAGGAGCTGGCCTTGGCGGCGACCTTGATTTCAGGAAGTAGCCAGGACATACACATTTGGCCTTTCCACAGGGACTTCTCACAGCTTGGTGGCTACTTCAGAGACAGATCATCAGGGGGACACTTCATTGCCTTCTCTTCTCTACCCTCAGAAGCCACACAGGATCTCATTCAGAGCATTTTAGTAATTAGATTTGCATGACTTTAGTTGGCTAACAGTGCAAAAGAAAGGAATAGAAGTCATTTTTTGGCAGAACAGCAGATAGGTGCGTCTTAAAACTACTGCACCATGTATATATTAAATAGTATAGATAATATTTATAATTTGGGTAATTGAAAAGTCCTAGCCTAAGGAATGAGGTAGTAAGCCAAAACTATAACAGAAGGTAGCTCAATATTGCTTAATCCAAAATACAAGGCAGGTTTTTTTTTAAAGAATATTATTTGCTCTGTGTTTTGCAAAACTAGTTCTCAAGACAAGGAAGACAGTAGGTGAGTGCTTGTGTTTTCCCACATTTATATGCTGAAATCCTGGCCCCCAGGTGATTGTCTTAGGAGTAGGACCTTTGGGAGTCAATTAGGTCATGAGAGAAGAGTCTTTGTAAGTAAGGCTAGTGTCTTTATAGAGGAGAACCCAAGTGTTCTTCCACCCTTTCTACTGCATAAAGACACATAAGAAAAGTCACACATGAATGAGAAAGCAAGGCCTCCTCAGACACCAAACCTGCTGGTACTTTGATCTAGGACTTTCCTACCTTAAAATCTGTGAGAAATAAATATCTGTTGTTTACAAACTACTAATACGGTATTTGGTTGTGACAGCCTGAGACCCACAACATTCAACTCCTTTCAAACACTCTCACACACTCACTCAATTACAGCACTGTGTTCTAATTACAAAGAACTATTTAGAAAAGATATATTAGCCTGAAAACATGTCAATCAGTGCTATATTGGGAGTCTTATAAGATCATTTAAGTGAACCAATAGAAAAGACAAAGACTTTTGTACAGATTTGCTAATTATTCTTCCAGGAAAAGCTTTCTAATTTCAGTGTTATCATTGGCCTGTTTGTCTGTCTAGCTGTTAATATGTATGTATGTCATTAACTTTATTAAAAAATATAAAATAAATAAGTAAATCTGATGCTGCCAAATTATAGGCCAATTACGGTGCTATTAGAAGATTATCAGTATCACTTCTCCATAAAGCAATTCAGACAGTAGATTATCAGAGATAACAATTTCATCTTCTAAAGGGCGATAAAGACATTTCTTTTATTGCTTTACAACTAGACATTTTTTTAGAATAAAATTTCCAATTGCAGTATCATGCCAATCAAAAGATTTTAATTCAAACAAAGGATTTTTCTCTCAAAAGATTTAAAGCTGGAAAATATTAGATGAACTTGTCAGGCAAAGGGCTAACTTGAAGAGTTATCTGGAATATGCATATTCCCTGAAATGCCCTTGACGAGGAGCCTTTCTGCAGGGAGGTTGGCTACTTCCTGGGAAGGGAGCACATGGAATAACTGTCAACAACCAAAAGCCTGGTTGCTCCCAGAGCCCAGCCCAACCTAGGAATTGTCCTTCCAGCCAAGAAGGCCCACTGGCACCAAGTCACTTTTGTCTGAACACAGAAATGCACGTAGTGTGGTGTTTTGTATCTCTTGCTTGCTGAATGGTCTGTCTCATGCAAGACACTTCCCAGGGACTGCCCTTCATCCGTGGCATGGTCCCTTGCCTCTCTGTGTGGCAACACAGCATTTGATTATGCTCATATCTGCTGTACTTTTATAATCAACTCACTTTTATCTTTTTAAAATTATCATTGTATGGCTCTTCTCTGTGTGGATCCAACCCTCTACTTTCAGTGGCCACAATGTAACCTCTTGCTGTCACAGGGTAAATAGTATTCCTCTGATGCTGAGACTCTAGTGTCAAGATGAAAGTGACAAATTTTAGTAAAACTGTTTCTATGGTGATAAAAATATTTCTAAATTTATATATTTTAAATATGATTATGTAACTTCTTTTTAATGAATTATTCAAGTTGTCACTGGCTCTCATTAATGCTATGTTTGCTTATTCACCTTGGTGAAAACAGTTTTGATATACACTCTTCACTTTTAAAATCAGCTCATGTTTAGGGTTGCCCTTCAGTTCTCTCTCTCTCTCTCTCTCTCTCTCTCTCTTTCCCTCCCTCTCTCTTTTTTAATTTGGTTGAAGCAGGGATTAAACTCAGGCCCTTGCACTTGCCAGGGAAGTGCTTATTCCACTGAGCCATCGCCCCGGCCCTTTAATTCTCATATGTTGTTTAAAATATTAACTTTCTTTTTTTAAATATATTTAGTACAGGGTCTATTGGGTCTTACTATACAGATCAGACTCAGGTTTTCAGCCTCCCAAGCGCTGGGATTACAGGCGTGCACCACCATATCCAGTCTCAGTCACTATCTCATTGCACCCTGGGGGAGGGGCCAGCCTGACAGGGATCAGACTCCTGCCCCTGCGTCTGCCTAAGCAGGCTCTTTAATCTGCTGAGCTATAAAATATTAACTTTCATCATCCTTGGGCGCAGATTTATGAATAGAATAGGATTTTTTAATAAATTAATTTATTGTCATTGTGTGTGTGTATGTGTGTGTGTTTTGTTTTGTTTTTTGTATTTTTAGGAAGGGTCTATATGGTGTTCAGGATCTCACTACTAGATCAGACTTGTAGTGATCCTCCTATTTACCTCCTCCCAAGAGCTGGGATTATAGGCTTGGGCCACCACGCCCAGTCTCAATTGCTGTCTTAGGGAACCCCGGGGATGGGGCTGGCACAGCAGACCCAAGGACGGAACCCCTGGCCCCTGTTCTTGCTTGCAAGCACTTTAATCTGCTGAGCTATTTCGATGGCCCTCATTTTGTATCACTGTGTGAGAACTAATGCAGATTTGTATGGAGTTAATGCATTATCAATGTAACTAATCCTTGAATACAAAAATCCAGTATAATACCCTGTATCCAAAGGCCAAATCAACAATATTTCTCTAACATAATTCAGTGAGTTTAATTTAGATTGCTCCAACATGTATCAAAAGATATGACCGATATTTGCCAGAGAAGACTTTTTAACAGCTGTGAGTTGCCAAGAACTGGGAGTGCAAATTCTCTAAGACCAGGAAAAGAACTGCTGTCTAGAAAAATCCAGATCAGACACAATGCCTTTGGCTGAGAGAGAACTACAGCTTACACAGCTGTAAAAAGTCAGGATCACCATAAACTCTCTAGATAGACTGACTTTTTCATGTAGAATTAAAGAGTTATACTTTTTATACATTTCAATGTATTATTACCTACCTATATAATGAAATCAAACATACAGTTCCTTTCTTTTTTGGCATAGTGTTTAGTTTCAAGGAAAAAAAATGACATCTTGTGACACCTAGGTAGCAGCTATATCTAATATTTAATTCATCTAATAATGGTTTTATGCAGCCTACAGACATCACTATTACTGTGTTATTCTTCGTTAGCAAGGGAAGGTCAGACTGATAAAAGGAATTACTAATTTCTGGAAACAGGGAGGCAAAGGTTTGCTCACTGATTAGACTGTTAACTTCCTGATTTTCACTTAGAAAACTATATACAATAATTTGTCATTCAAAGTAAGTAGGTAGTATAATTTTTCTCTGAGTAACAAACTAAACTGAGGTTGAACACCTGTCTTGAATGAGGATGATTCTTCTTAATGCCAGAATAAGATCACTAAAAGCCAATTTCCTTTCCCTGAGACACAAGGAACATTAATTAGGATGACAACTGGTTTGACAAATATTTCAGAATTAATTAGAGAATAATTTATGAATCTTAGTCTTCTCAACTCTTCTACATCTGCTGCAATTTCCTGGTACAGAAAATCGGGATATACCACCTGCTGTGAGTCCCCCACTGACAAAGTCAGGGCAGATGGCACTATTTAATTCTGTGTTATTACTCAGCCACTGTTTAAAAATTACAAAAGTTTTGTGAAAATGATAGACCTATCCTTCAGGCTTTGGGTGGCTGGATTTATACCTTATGCAAACATGTATTGTTTTTCTTTTTGCTTTTTTTTTTTTTAAACAAACATGTATTCTTTGACAATAAAAAGAGTAAAGAGTTGATTAAAGCTTTATAAAACCACCAAATCAATTCATCTCTTTAGAAATAATTTCCTTTGCCAGATTTTAGAGATGACATAAAATTCATCTTCAAATATGTATCTGCCAAACTTTTCTTATCCATTTGTACCAAGAAGATACTATAGCAACTTCAGCAAAAATTAGTTTAGAAATTTGGATGATTCAGAAATTCTGTTGGTGCTAAGGCAAGGAAAAGTAATCCAGAAAAGATATCAAGTTACAAAGAGTATCTATGTCTAAATTTGTTTTGGAAAGAAAATCAAAAGGATGTGTGAAGGGCCAGGGAGATGGCTCAGTGGAATAAGTGCTTCCCTGGCAAGTACAAGGGCCTGAGTTCTCCCACCTGCCTCCCCCCACCAAAAAAAGGATGTGTAAAACTGATTCAGTATTAGTTCTCTTAATTATGTAGTCTTCTCAAAATTTCAAAGCCATATTTTGGACAAAAGGGATAGCTGGTAAACACGTACCATAGCTGCGATAAACCACTACTCAAAAGTGAAGCCGGTATTGTCTCTCTCACTTTGATTTCTAACAATGATTAGATGACTGTACTTAATACTAAATTTAACATAACATCACAGTTATCTTAACAAGTAGAAAGAATAAAAGAGACGAGATGCATAATATAATCTTCTTCCAGTGATGGAATAGGCTTTTTTTTTCTGTCTTTTTGACACAGGGTCTCACTATGCAGTTCAGGCCGGCCTTAAGCTCATTTTGTAGCTCAGGCTGGTCTTGAATTCACAATAATCCTCCTTCCTCAGTCTCCCGAGTGCTGGGATTACAGGCCTGCGCCACCACACCCAGCAATAGGCATTTTTTAAGACCTCCTACAACGTGATGTATACGTGCCAGCAAAATTTTACACAAAAAAATATTTTAATGTATAACTCACCTCATCCCAGATTAACAGGATACTTCTGACATTTGTATAAAGGTATAATTAATACCCACATCCTAATCTGGAGGTATCTGGTTAATAGAGAATGAGAACTGGTATTTAAATCATGGTTGTTCTTATTCCATGGAAGTAATTCATTGCTCAGAAATCTACTGCTTTGGTGTCACGCTTATAAACACAAAGTTTTCCACTGTGATGCCTTAGGATTATCCACAACTCCCCCATGAGTCCACAGATTCAAAAATGGGTTTCCATTCATAGTCTCTCTAGGGCTCACGTAGGTGAAATCAGTGGTCCTCCAAAGCAAATCAAAGAATGAGGAGTGAGTTTTCTGTTACTATAACAAAGTAACAGAAGCATCCCACTTCATAAATAAAATGGCTTTACTTAGCTCTAAATAATGGAGATGAGACTAGAATCCCAAGCAGCATGGTAGAAATTCTGACGAGAACTTCAGCGGCTGCACCACATCCTGTTGGAAGTGCACGCCTCTTGGTCTGTGTGAACGCCCTTCCTTTCCTCATAAAGTCACCAGGCATCAGTCACTAGGGCTAGACCCTAAGGACCTAAGGACCTGACCTGATCACTTCTCAAAGGCCTGATCACTTCTCAAAGGTATTCTGAATGTTACAGTGGGATTAAATTTCTCCCCTCTTAACACTTCAACCTAAGATTTGGAGACTAAATTCCTGCATCGAGACAACAAATCTTATGAAAGCTAGTATATCATTAGGAAGTATTTTTTTGTGTGTTTTGTTCTTCTTTGGTTTTAATCTACTGCTGGATTGTATTCTGTAAACGAATGGAGAATTCCCAGAGAGTTCTTCTAGGGGTGGGATGTTGATCTTGGATTGAACTCAAGATCTCTACTGCTGAGGCCCAGGCCCAGCCTCCATAGAGAGTTTTGAGAGCTATGGTTAAACAAAATATTTATATGAAATGCAGGAAATTTTATTAAAGTTAGTGTCAGTCTTAAAAAGTAAGTTCTGTCATCTATACAGGTGATGTACACTTCATCAATCTACTGGTAAAATAAGAATTTATATGAAATATAATAAATAAGATGTTACATTGAATTATATTTACTCCATCCTATTTTTTTCGTCTAGTTATAGGAATATTCTTTTATCCGAGCAATGCTTAGCTTTATTCTTCAAAGATTTTCACACAGCTTCTCCCTTTCTCTTTTCTCATGTCCCATTTCAGTACTGTGGATGGACATTCACAAATGTAGGACTTTCATTAATTCTTTCAACCAACATTTGTGAAATGTGAGTGCTTATTGTATGTCTTGTATTATGCACTAGAAACATAAAACAGTTTGCAGCCTGACACATTTGACTAAGTATAGAAAATGTGGTATTGGTGATGATAAGAGATGTATTCCATACACTTTGGAGGACCAAAAAGGTGTGATCAATTTTTAAACATGAGAAGAGTGAAGAAGATTTCATAACAAAGTTATTCTCAACCCAGTAAGGGAAATTTGGGGCTGTTTTAGGCAGAAGGAAGCACGTACTGCACAGAATGAATGTAAAATATCATGGCATGTTAGAAAAAGCTCAAAAGAGCTTCAGAAGGCCTTAGCACAAGAAAGGAGGAGGGGAGGTCACAGCCGAAGCTACGGTTGGAGAAAGGCTGGGCAGCTCCAGGCATTTTGGTTGCTGGGCTAAAAAGTTTCAGCTCTAGAACATGGAACAGCAGGGAATCATGGAAAGGCTTTTAAGCTGAGGATTTAATAGTCAGATTCAACTTTTCCACCTATCACAGGACATTAATTGACAAGTGAACTCTCAGAATGGATTTCTAACTGAAAACTAAAGTAGCCATATATTGAGTAGTAGAAGAAGACATCTCAGATTTTAAGGCATACCCAGGAAATATGACCATCCAGCATGGAAAAGAGAGAATTAAAGTTCTGATGACTGAAGTCAACCTCAAAATAATTTAAAGATATATATTTTATCAACAACACAACACTGAATAAAGAGAGTTAATGTGCATATTACAAAGAAAGTGTATAAGCCCTCGATCTGTCTGACGTAACTAACAACAGGTTAATAAAGAGGACCTAATAACTGAATGTGGATGTTTTCCAGGATAACAAAGAGCACAAATTGATGCACACTGTCTTCCATTCGTTCTGCCTCTGCACAGCTTCTACTCCGCTCTTCTGAGTGCATTTCAGGACAGGGCGACTCTGGTTTTCATTCTTTCTCATTGTGTCACCCAGCTTGGACTCAAACAATTCTCCCACCACAGCTCAGCCTCCCAAGTAGGGGACCATCAGTGAGTGTCACATGCTCAGCTTATTAATCAACTTTAAACTTCTATTGATCATACTTTCAAATATGTTATCATTTATTTTGAAATATCCTCAAATTTGTCATATGGTACAAAAAAGGTTTTTTTAAAATAACAAGAGGCCTCCCAAGCCTCACTTGTCACTCCCCTCAAAGAAATTGCAACCTTCCTGTGTAACTTTATATGACTAATTCACACTCTTTTCAGTGTATTACAAGATCTATATTGTGCCAGCTAATTATCAGCTCCAGACGATACATGATGTTTGTTATTTTTAAAGTTGTTAATGAGCATGATATTTTGCAAAAAAAAATGCTTAAAGCTAATAGTTAATTTAATTATGATACTAAGCCTTTACCTTAAAACCATCATTGACATTCATATTTTTATTTCGAAGCAGTAATATTAATTAGCAAATGCCATCTGTGTAGTTGGTCTGTACTTCATTGTCCTTTAATTTCTTCCTCGGCTCATATGCCGTCTAAGCACCCACGCTCCTACCTACACAGCTCCTTTTTCCATCCTGTTACAGCCCCCCTTTTGTTTCCAAACTGGATAAGTTGTTGCTGATTATCTACTGCTGGTACTATACATTTCAATGATGAGAAGAAAAATTTGTTCAAACATACATGATCGTGTTGAAGTTTAAATAGAAGCCAGGGGCTATCATTCTTGCTCCAACAAAATCGAACAATTTCAGTATTTCTCAATAATCCCATTGTAAGCTATGTGCAGTTTCATTCATTTCCAAGCATTTGTTGAGCTCCACTCTCTCGGCAGCTTGTCCTGGCTTTGTGAACCAGGAGGTGCTAGCCTGTCTCCTTAAGATCAAACGCAGACATCCCATCTGCTCCTTTGTTTACAGCTAATAAGAGATCTGGTAGTAATTCCAGCTGAGAAATAATTGCTACATAAGCAACACCTTCAATAATTTTTGCTTTCTTTCTTGGAAAAGTTGGGCCATTTATTATAATGCTATTATAAAAATTATTTCATCAAAGAAGAAACAATCAGGGCTGGCCAAATAGCTCAGCAGATTATAGTGCCTGCGAGCAGATTCAGGGGCCAGGGGTTGGATACCTAGGCCTGCTGCACCAGTTCCACCCTTAGGGCATGATGGGATGGCAATTGAAACCGGGTGTGGTGGCACGCACCCGTAATCCAAGATTTTGGGAAGCTGTAAACAGGTGGATCGCTATGAGTCCGATCTAGTAGTGAGACCCTAAACACCCTGTAGAGCCTTCACTAAAATACGAAGAAGAAGAAGAGGAAGAAGAAGGAGGAGGAGAAGGAGGAGAAAGAGAAAAAGAAACAATCAAGTCTGTGTTTGAGGACAATAAATAAGGTCACCAGGCAGAATGGGTTGGAGAAAGCAAAAAGCACAAAAAATAATATACAGACTCTTCCAATAGTCCCGCAGAATACTAAAAGGCCTGAAATTAAACGTTGTGTCATGAGAGGGCACCAGAGAGTCATTAGCCAATAGTCATTGTCCACCTCATTTCCAAAGCTCATCAGAAAATGAATGTTCTATTATCAAAAACTTATAGTAAGTTCTAGGCAGTCAGATTACACATAAGCCTATCAAAGTTCTGGTAATTAATACAGCAAGAAAGCCTAGTCAACTCTTTGTTTGCCAAACCCAGTGAACTGTACATGTCTTTCTTTCCCACATGGAATGCTTACTAAAATAACCAACTTTTCATGGAACATTCTTTGATATATAAGAATAAGTAAGGCCGGGCATGGTGGCGCATGCTTGCAATCCCAGCACTCGGGAGGCTGAGGCAGGAGGATTGTTGTGAGTTTGAGACCAGCCTGAGCTACAAAGTGAGCTTAAGGCCAGCCTGAACTGCATAGTGAGACCCTGTCTCAAAAAGACAAAAAAAAAAAAAAAAAAAGAATAAGTAAGATGTTAGGCTCTAAGAAAGAGAAATGGTTCTGCCTTCAAGAAGGACAAAACTTCCAGAAAAGAAAAATACGGTGCTTGGGAAATCCTTTCTTCAGACAAGACTGGAAAAATTTTCAAAAGAAGCATTTAAGGACACTGGGGATTGATAGCAAGAACATGAAAATTGAGACTCACTTAAGAAAAGCCACTTAACAGCAGGAGTCTATAGCATTTCTGTTAGAAACTGTTTTTGTCCCAACTGTCCTGACCCCAGCTCCCTTATCCCTTACCCTTCCCAGAATGAGGCAGGCGGTGAAAGCAACCATTTTCAGAGCAACCTGACTTCACTCAGCAAAGCACAGAAAATCCCCACACCTTGGGCACTGGGAAATTGCAGTGACATTGCTGGTGGAAGACAGGTGGGGAAATTATGTCCCAGCTAGCCTGAGGCTGCTTTCATGGCTGAGGCAAACAGCGACTAGGTGAGCTTGCCAGAACCTTAAGAGAGATCCAGTGAGTGAGACAATCATAGTCGAATTGGAAAATTCTCACATTCAGTGCGGGGGTTCTGGAAAACTCTGTCCATGAAGAAGGCCAGAGAGGGCCTCTTCTGGGGCCCATCTTTTGCTGATTATGAGGCCTTGCACAGGTTGGTCACCCACCAATCAACCCAAGGTGAAGGTCAAGGTCATCTGACTGAGTGGACTGGTAAAGATACAAGGAGCTACATTTTTTATTGAGACTGTTCATTACTTTCATAGACAACAAAGAGGAGAGTAGCCAAAACTGCTTGCTCTTCACACATCAAAAAGTATGTCCCTGAATTACAAACAAAGGTGACATGAGCTATGGGATACCTTGCTAATGAGGAGCTGCTGAATTTCTAGACAGTAGCTCAGGAGTTTTGTAGCCCTGTCCTAGTGGGATGGGAGATAGGGTACAAAGCCTACTATCTCCTAAGAAGACAACCGCAAAAGTGTCATGATAGTCGCCTAAGGAAGCAGAGAGACAAATGGGAATGGCTTTGATAGTACCTTACAGGCTTTACATCTTCTAACTTTCCTTTTTTTTTTTTTTTTTTTAACATGTTCAAATCTTTATTTTTTTAATTGTACAGGATTTTACAATATAATATTTTGTTATTTAAATGACCTCTGCATGGTTAATGTACATTGCATCTTATTCTGAAACTCAACCGTAAGTTATTATTTCATTAATATTATTATTCTAAACAGAGTCATAAAAGAGTAGGAAAATTGAGTGCCACATTGGAGAACATCAATAGCACAGACATTTCCCTGTAGAATCCAAATGACTACCTATTGATGGTGCTTTTCAAGATTGCTAACAGTATTCCAAGGCATTCCACCAAAACAGATCAGATGTGGCTCAAACCTCCATATGGATGACCCACATGGACATCTGCAAGGTCTTCTGAGCACCACAGTGAGGTCATCCCCTACAAGGCACAGGAGAGTTATGGGAAGGCCTAGCAGAAAGCACATACACATTCGGGAGCACACAAAACATTCACCAAGGTAGACCCCATTCTGGGCTGTATCTAGTTGTCCCCCATAGCCTCATGCAGTTATGGGGCAGCTTCCAGAGCTTGTGATTAATTTATGATCCAATGATGAGATTATGGGTGTGAGTGCCACACTCACCAGGAAGGGAGAGAGCCTAGCTAGCTCCCACAGCCACTGCTCCTCCTTTTGCTTTTTGATAAGGATTTGAATTTTACTCTGAATATAGTGCACATTAGGGGAAGTTTTTAAGCAATTTGATCTAATTTACATCAAATGAACCACCATAGAAAGGATAGAGGGCGAGAATGGGAGCAGGGATCACAGTATGAAGAGCACTGAAGTAGTATAGGAGGGAGATGATGATGGCTTAAGCTATTATGGGGCAGCACTGATGGCCAGGAGAGGTTTGGAATGTGCTTGTAGATCAAAATCTGCTGACAAATTAAGTTTGGTATTATGCAGGAAAGAAATGAGACAAGAATGACCCTAGATTTTGGCATGAACATATAGATGATACCATTTACTGAGATAAGCATGAGAAAAGGAAAAGTGGGTCTAAAGATTGATATCAAAAGGCTCATCATGGTCATGTTGTCTACTGAACACTCATATGTGTGGATTCTTCAACCATGCAGTTTCATGTACAAGTAGAAGGGTCTGACAAAATATAGCATTAACATTCATTGGCACTGGTGATATTTAAAGTTACAGGTATAAGTAAGAGTACTTCAAGAGTGTATTTATTATAGAAGGGAATAGCACTAAGAAAAAGCTCTGGGCACATAAATATTTAGAGACTGAGCAGAGATATTTATATCAACTAAAGAAACTGAGAAAGGAGAGGACTGACATGAATGAGATGTAATGAAAGCCAGGGTAAAAAGACTTTCACAGTCATTGGTTATTGTCCAGAAGAGTAAAATTAGACAAGTAAAGACCTGGCAATATTTGGGATGACAACACTAATTATGGCCCTGGTGTCTAGCAATATTCTGGATCCAATTTTTGAGTTGTCCTGCTTTCAATTTCAGTTAACAATTCCTGAAATCTACTTGTTTCCAGTTAGTAGGTGAGAAGCAGACGAAAACTTCCAGTATCTTAGACTAGCAGAGAGAGACATAGGAACAAAATATTATAGATCACAGGATTCAATCTCTTGCATGCCATGCTGGCTCCATCCCTGGGGCATGCTGACATGGGCGATTGAGACTGGGCATGACATCTTTAATCCCAGCACTTGTGAGGCTGAAAACAGGAGGATCCCGATGAGCCTGATCTGTGTAGTGAGACCCTGTAGACCCTGCCCTAAATACATAAAAACAATTTTAAAAATATTATAGTTCAGTGTGATAAATCACATAATAAAAACCTATTCAAGAGGGCATGAGAATCACATGGACCAACATAGAAGCATGTGAAGTCCAGGCATTGCTGCTTGTTAGCAATATGCCAAGTGATGGCATTCTCTCAAAGTGGGTGCAGCAATACTAACCTGAGCACATTTAACTGAGGAAACATCTAATAAATGCCAACTATGAGCGAGGTCTATCCTGAACAACAAGATGTCACAGAGAAAGTGACACTTCTGAACTGGTTCCTGAGAGAGCAGTGTGAGTTGATCAAGCTCGTAGAAGTCTGGACTCGAGAAAGAGGAAGAGAAGAAAGTGAAAATAGAGAGTTGGAAAGGTATGGCTCACAGAAAGGAACATTCATAGTTCAGTTGGTAAACTTTGGGAACAGGTCATATGGAGAATTAAATCAAGTTTGGCTGAGAGTAGGTATGAATACATTTGAAGGCTGTGGTAAGGGATTTGAACATTGGCCTTTGGGCAGTGGAAATTCAAGGAAGAGTCTTAAGCACAAGACTAGGATAATTAGTTGTGTGTTGTAGAAGGATGACTATTAATCTGAAACATGAGATGAGAGAAATGAAGCCAAGTCTTTTGTTTCAATTTCAGCAAGTTAGATGAAACAGAAATGCTAGTATATACATAAGTAAGAAAGACATACAAAATAAAGCTGAGAAGGCTTACTTTGTTGATTACCAAGAGAACAAGAGAAAAAGTTCAGAAACTGTTATGATTCCTTACAAATGAGAAGAATGCTAGAGGAGAGAAAAAGTTGTGGATTGTGGTGACACTAATATAGAGCTGAGAGGAAGAGCAGATGATAATCTTGAGAAATGTTGGTCTGCAGGTGACTCCTACAATAGTAGGGTTTCAAAAAATCTATGGTCAGGACATTTTTGGGGTGGAAGAATAACAGAACATCATGGCAGGCAAAGTACAAAGGTTGTTCGCGCATATTACCGCCTATAATTTTTTTCACACCTTGCAACATAGCTATTATTACCACAACATTGCTCATGAGACCTGGAAAGATTAAGAGAATTGCTCAAGATCCTGATATGGCCAGTACATTCTCTGAGGCTTGTATATCCAGACACCCAGGAAGGGCTCTTCCTAGACCCCAACAGCCTATCGAGAAGCAGAAGTTTGCACTCTATTAGAAACCCAACAAACAGGCTCTGTTTAAAGAATGACTTACATTTGGTTGTCTCTTAAGCAATGTCACTCAGAAAACAAGGCAAATTTTAGTTTTGCCAAATTTGAATTCCATATGTATAGGCCAACATTTTGCACTGCAAATCAGTATGGTTTGTGAAGAAAAATGCCACTGTCTGGCCCACAGAAGAGAACCAGGACCATGCTACAGGTTCTACTAGGGTCAGATGCATAAAATGAAGCAGAAGGCACAAACAGTGGAACAGATGGGCGACACTGGGAAACCTGAAGCTATGAGTCACCAGTCCCTGGTCCTTGTACTTGTGTCTTCCATTGAAACATTCAGATGTGTAGGTGGCTGTGCAGAAGTATAGGCAGAATTTATCCTAAACAAAGACATAGAATAAACCCTCAACGGAGAAGGCAGGAAATGCTACATAGAAATTTGCTCAGAATACAAACTTCAATTGATCAAACAATGTAAGGACTAATGATTCCTTTTAATGAACTAAGAAAATAATTAGTAGTGCAATTGTCTTAGCTATCTTGTGTATATGTACATATTTTCCTCCTCCTTCTTTTCTCTTTTCTCCCATCACAGTTTTTCTTTGTTTTGAGTAATTTATTTCTGTTTCACTGTATCTGTTGTGCCTGTGGGATCTTACTCTTCCAGTTTCTTACATTGTATGTATGTTTAGCTACATTGTATGTATGTTTATTAACCTGTTTTAGATCTTACTTTGAAATGTTAATGCCACAAAATGCCTTCTTTTCAGATAGCAGTGTTTTCTCATGGGTCATAATCATGTTAAGAAAATCTTATAAATAAATGTATGAAAGAAAAGGTTCTAATCTAATTTGGGTCTCAGCTCAAGGCAAGAGGGTCTTTTAAGAATGTTCCCCTTTTTGATATTGTTTGGCATAAACAATGACAACTAGAAATGATATGTATCTTCTTTTGGAAATAGTCCAACATCAGAGTGAAGTAACCTAAAAGTCATTTTGCTAAAGGAGGGCATTTTTGATGCACAAGACCTGAAGTGACTACAGTGGCATTATACACACAGGTCTCTGTTTCTACATTTATTTATAACTGGAAAGCATAGTATTTGTAGCCCTTTTTGTCCCTTGAACCCACTAATCCTTCTAATAGGACTCTTAACTCTTTGATATCAGATGCAATTTTAATACAGTGAGCATAAAATGTAGTTCAAGCATACACAGGGTTTTTAAGGCAGTCTGAACCAGCCAAAAAAATAAAAAAACCTACTCAGAACTTAAACTCCTAGGAGGCAAGATTTTGTGTACCTGGTAAAAATTGTGTTTGATAGTATGAAATTAGAGAAGTTATTTTGCTAGTAATATCATGTTATTTCATACTTTACTCTGTGTTTGAATTACATTTTATGCTCTATTAAGCACTGGCTTAATCATGTTATGTCCGAGGATCGAACCATGGTCCTCTGCACCTGACTGGGTTTGCCAGAGCAGAAGTTTAAACAACTGAGCTAGGCCACAAGCCACTGGGGTTTATGTTCAGAAACAAAGCCTTTTTTGAAACCAAGAGAAGCATTCAACAAAGACTGATAAAGATAAAATGAAATTTAAAATACCTCTTTCAGGGAGAATCAGAGTAGCTGAACCCCAAACTTTTACCCCGCTTCCTGACAAAAAGAGAATCTACATGAGTTAGAAGGAAGGGAGATCTCTGCAGAGAAAGCATGTGACCCAATATATTAGGACAAAAACCTACTTTATGTACCACAGACAATATGCTTTTCTTTCAAATGTCACCTTTCATGAAAGTCATGCACAGTAGAATTTGTGCTTTAAAAATAAAGTTAAGAACATTTTTCTTTGGGGTAAAGCTGACAGGAAGGAAGTCCCGTGAAACTTGAGCTCACGGTTCCAAATGAGCCTTGCTTTGTAGTTCTCTCATCTTCTCAGCAACCATTTAGCTCCTCTCAGCTTTGTTTTTGAAAGCAAAATTTAGAGATTTGACAAAAACTTCCCAAGAGAAGCCACATTCCAAATGACAACCATTTTTAATGCTGGAGTGAGTGTTAAAGCAGTCAAACTGGGAAATGGAGCCTGAGAATCAAACAGCTAATTCATCACTTTGGTTTTAAATAATCCCACTCTGCCCCCTGCAGGTCAGAGGAGCTACAGTGTTTCGGTTGGTTTTGTTTTCACATTGTTCTGCTATCTGCTGTCAGCCCTGTTAGCCTGAGCCTCCATAGCCAGGTTCTGCATCTACGGGTTCAGCCAACTGCAGGGTAAAACATACTTTTAATTGCACCTGTACTGAACAGATCATTTTTCTTGTCATTATTTATTTTAAAATATAGTACTTGTTTTAGATTTGGGAATATTTGCATATACATAATGAGATACTAGGACCCAAGGAAATATGAAATCGATTTGTGTTTTATATAGACTTTTAAAACATAGCACAAAGGTAATTTTGTATATTTTAATGATTTTCTGTAACCATACCACAAAAAAAGCACTAATGTTTAAGATCTTGGAGCAATTCAGATTTTAGCTTTTCATATTAAGGGATGATCAACCTGAATAAGTAATGAGAGATTATTTAAAGTGTGTGTGTTGATTTTATCCCACACGTGTGTTATTTTCAACAAGGGATTTCAGCACTCGCAGATTTTGGTATCAGTGGAAAGGACCTGAAACCAGAACCCCGTGAAAATCAAAGAATAACTGTGTGATACAAACAGAATACAAACATGAAGTTTAATCTCTCAATATAATGGACCTCAGTTTCACCCGCTTGAACTTGTGTTTGCAAAGTTTACGATCAGCAGAAACTGTATCCCAAGAACAAACGATTTTTCTTTCAAAAGATAAAAGTCACTTAAGGTATAAATAACTGTAGATAAATAATTTACATCCTTTTCTGATTTTCAACTTTGTGTTGTTTTAAGTGGTTGTAGTTATACTTTACACTAAATTGCATCTTTCTGTCATAGGATTATATGTATTTTACATAAAAATGAAGCTACTTCATCTTTTTAAAATAATTTATTGGTAGAATTTAGACATGATGATCACATTCATTACAGGGAATTTGTGCATGTGCAGGGTACACCTTCATTTTTTTTTTCCCCTTCTCCTCATCTTACATCAACCCTTCTTTCCTTACTTATTTTTAAAAGCTCTGTTTCCATTATTTTTTTTCACTTTTTCCCCTTTCCTTTTCTTTCTTTCCTGCTCCCCACCCCCTAGTTTCCCTTGCAAGTTGAAAGATTTTCTATTTCACATTATCTATTATACATTCTTATTTGCACTTTTAATTCTGATACCAGAGAGATAATGCAATACTAACACATGTATGTCCAACTTACTTCACTTAAAGAATGGTTTCAAGAAGCATCCATTTACCTAGAACTGTCTCAAGTTTATCCTTCTCTATGCCTGAGTAGTACTGCATTAAAAAAAACACATCTTTTGATCTGTTCCTCAACTGATGGGCATTTGAACTCTTTCCCCGATTTAGCTGTTACAAACTGCGCCATTATAAGTATGCATACGTCACTGTGTGCATAGCATTGTGGTATGATGCTTTTAACTCTTATGGGGAAGGGCCAGCCAAATAGCTCAGCAGATTAAAGCACCTGTAAGCAGGCGCAGGAGCCAGGGGTTCCATCCCTCAGGCCTGCCATGCCAGCCCTGCCCCAGGGACACTCTGAACCGGCATTTGAGACTGGATATGGTGGCTCACACTTGAAGGCTGTAAACAGGAGAATCACTACAAGCCCAATCTATGCAGTGAGACCCTGAACACCCTGTAAGCCCTTCCCTAAAATACAGAAAAAATAAATAAATAGATGAATATCTTGTAGTCCTGTACCTTATTCTGTAGATCATTTATCTGTGTCATCCATGCAGATGAGTCACGGCCAATGCTTGACTAGTTTGCTCTCTGTGAGAGCCTGAGAGAAAGTTTTATCTCCATGTAACTATAGAACTTCGATCTCTTTCCTTTGTGGCTCCATAATCTCCTTGTTCAGAAAATTTGGAGCTCAACTGAGCTTCATGATGTCGCAGTACAGGTTCTCCTATGTCCTGAGTCTTCGCTGACCTTGAAAGGCTAGGGCCAAAATGTTGGCTGGCCTTACGGCTCTTCTATTTCTCCAACTTTGATCTGTGAACTTAGGTTGTTAACCATCCAGAAGAAAACCTGATTAGTATCCTGCAGCATATGCCATTCACTTTGCCCGATCTGACTCAATTATTTTTAGTTGTTGTTGTACATTTCTATTTGTATTTCTTCTTTTCACTTCTTATACTATAGAGACTATATGATATTTGCACATGTGTGTCTGGTATATTTCGCATATGAGTATATGTTCAAGGGGCATCCACTTCAATATAAATGCTTCAAGTTTATCATTCTTAGTAGCTGAGTAATACTCCATCATACCACATCTTTTTCAACCATTCCTCATGTGATGGACATCTTGGTTGTTTCCAAGATTTTGCTATCACACATTGTGCTGCTATAAACATAGGTACACATATATCACTATGATGCAATGTTTTCAGTTCCTTTGGGAAAATTCCCAGTAGGGGGATAGCCAGCTTGAATGGGATTTCTACTCCTACTCTTTTGAGGAGTCTCCACACTGACCTCCACAATGGTTGTACCAGTCTACATTCCTACCAGCAGTGGCAAAGTGTTCCCTTTTCCCCACAACCTCTCCAACATTTGTTGTTGGTTGATTTCCTTAGGATAGCCATTCTTTCTTGAGTGAGATGGTATCTCAGTGTTGTTTTTATTTGCATTTCACGGATGACTAGCGATGTGGAGCATATTTTCATATATTTATTTGCTTCTTTAATTTCGTCCTCTGAGAAGTATGTATTCATCTCAGATGCCCATTTCTGAATTGGGTCTTTAAATTTGAGGGCCCTGTTATATCTTAGTTCTTTATATATTCTAGACAGTAGACCTCTGTCTGATTGCTTATTAGTTAGGATTTTTTCAAAATTTGTGGGTTGTCTTTTCACTCTGTTGACAATTTCTTTTGACACGCAGAAGCTCCTTTAGAAGAGTTGATCCCAGATGCTGATTCTTTCAAGTGCTTCCCGTGAAAATATGTTTCTTCACTGACCTCATAGGAAACATAAAGTACATGTGCTGGTATATAAGTCTTGCTCTATCTAGGTCTTAACCATCCAGCAGAATAGTATAAAAATGAAGTATACATCGCAGGGCCATAATAATAAGTTGAGCTATAAATGGCTGTGGTCGACAACTTCTTCAGATAACCCACTATTGTTGTGGAATGCTGGACTGTGTTGGATTTTGTTGTTGAGTTCAAGTACCCAAGTTAGTTGAATGACAATGGAGTGCCCATCTCTGACAGCTGTAGACAAAGGAAGGGGTACAGAAAGGAAGAATCATGATGTGTGTGTATAGACAGTACAGTTGGGATAGATAACACTGTGCTTCTACATAATTCTATGAGAGGCAAGATTTGCACTAATGGTGAGTGGACAGGATATTATGTCAATTTCTAGTACTATGGACAACCACTAGGAAAATAACAAGGTAGAAAGTATTAATTATTGAATCTTTGATGTAATTCAGGTATAAAAAATAAGATACACAAACAGCTACACTGAATTTACTGATAAGAGACATACAGTATAATAATGTCTGTAAGTATAATATCATGTATGCACCTTGTATGATACCAAAACATTATGAAAACAGTTTGCAAT
>PVKA01034185.1:0-23685 GCA_004027165.1 Ctenomys sociabilis
CTCCCCCGAGCACAAGCGGGCTGTCTCCTAAATACCCCCAGGGACCCAATCCCAGTTTGACACTTGGCCTTTGATGATAGGTCCATCTATGCGGAAGCACACTAGTGCCTTTTGTCTTAACCATATATGGCAATGAACAGCGAGGAGAGCACTCACCCCCGAAAGGGTGGAAGGCGGAAGCCAGCCCCACGTTGGGCGCAGCAACAGGCAGCTCTCCACAGGCGACCTCATGTCGGCTTGATGGAAACCTATTATGAATACCCGGAGCATAAGAGAAAGGCATATGTTTAAATCTGAAAGAAAATTTATATTGTAGCATACAGTATTTTAGAAGGCACAAATGTCTAATGCATTAAGTATCTTTTATGAGAAAACCTTATTTTAATTTTTGAAAAAACTTTGTCTTTTAACCAATGACCAAATTATTGAGGGCTCTGTTGACGAACAAAGGCTGGCCACCCTCCGCTCATCAATCACGAGTTCTGTCCAACAATCTTCCGAATTTTAATGGTTTTTACTTAATTATAAATTAATTTTGATATCATCTAGACCAGCTGATAACTCAGGAGAAAGCATGCTTTTAAGTCTATTTTATAGCTCAAATAAAAAGGAACAGCTGTTTACAGAATGACATAAAAACAAACAGGTACATGCAGGATACATGGACATCTTTATTTATCAAATAAGAGTGTACTCAAATATATTTCTGGCCAGGTTAGACTATGACAACCTTTTTAAGTTTGTACTTATGGCTTTCGGCAAGGGGGAGGCTAAGGTACAACTGTCTTTGGTTGACCCAAATCCGGGTCCATCCGACACCAGCCACCTGCAGCATGCCGCCCAAGTTGACCCCAAGAGATCCAAGTCATGTACCTGAGCTGTGCACTGGTGGCGAAGTCAGCGCCACGTCTGCCCTGGCCCCAAGGGTCCCTTGGATCAGTCTCCAAAAAAAGTTGGGGATGACATCACCAAGGCAGCTGGGGACTGGAAGGGCCCGCGGATTACCGTGAAACTGACCGTTCAGAACAGACCGGCTCAGACTGAGGTGGTGCCTTCTGCCTCTGCCCTGATCATCGGAGCCCTCACAGAGCCGCCAAGAGACAGAAAGAAGCAGAAAAACATTAAACACAGCAGAAATATCACTTTTGATGAAATTATCAACATTGCCCGACAGATGCAGCACCGCTCTTTAGCCAGAGAACTTTCCGGAACCATTAAGGAGATCCTGGGGACTGGCCAGCCTGTGGGCTGCAGCATGGACAGCCGGCACCCTCATGACTTCATAAACAATGCCGTTGTCCATTGCCCAGCTAGCTAAAGAGCACAAGAAAATACTTCAATAAAGAGATGATGTGGTAACCAGAAAAACACAGTTTGTGACTATGAGAGACTAGTCAGAATTTTTGTAAGTCAATTAGCAGAGATCTCTTATAAGAGGAACTTGGGGAAAAAAGGTTACAAAACCTCCTCTTATTATACATATGTTTAGGTCTGATATACTGCATCAGGTTTGAGTGGGAGCAAGCAAACTGAGCAGAGTACAAGGGTAGGCTCAGCACAGTAGAGGAGCACTGACAATGTGTAAGGCCTGGAACAGAGATTGCCTGCAGAGGTGGCTGGGGGAGGGGGAATGGAAAAAGAAGGGAAGCACCAGGCTGGGCTGGAAAGGGCAGTGTGCTCCCTCCCTCCAAGGGCTGTTGTCTTTTATTTAGCTTGATGGATAGCAGAGGGAGGGGCATGCATTGTTGGAAAAAATGAGTTAGTTGATTTTTTAGAGTCAGAGTTTTGGAGGAAAAAAAGGACTGTGATTGGATTGTAAATTGGTGGGGGGGGGGGTGGTTTGCAAGGAATGTGAGCAATGTAGAACAATTGACTGAAGAGAGGAAGGCAGGCCAGGGAGGAAAGAGAGTGTAAGACATCTATGTAGTCCTTGGAAGTTAAAGAGGTTAGAGGGTAAAGTAGAACAGAACTCCCAGAGGAACCAGCAGAGGGAGCTGCTGAAGACATAGCAGGAAGCCTGGCGTCTAGTCCACCAGAGAGGGAGGCCAAGGGCACCCACAGCAAGGGAAGCAGCAGGTAGGGGGCTAAAGCATCAATTAGAGGAAGGCACATGGGACAGCGTGTACTTTCTACTCCTGGAATTGCTCCAGCAAAGTGAGGACGCTAGCGGTGGGCATCTTCATGGACTCCTGATGCGACTGCAGCTCGCTAACCACAGCCATCTTGTCCTGAGGAGACTTAATGTGTGCAGGCTGTGACCAGTACCCTCCTTCTGAGCCCCTTTGAGCTTAGGCTAACAGAAGACAGAACTGGAGCGTCCCTGTCTCTAACTCTGCCAGCAAGCAGCCCCCAGCCTGTGCAGTGTTTCCAGTATGGGTATGAAGGGAACAATCTCCTGGAGCCGTGCTCAGCACTGAACAATAATGAGGACATGGTGAAGAACAGCTCATCGGGACGGAAAGGAGGGATGGCCTCCAGCCCACCTGCACGGTGTGGCCAGGCCTCACAGTGGGGCTGAGCCCTGGAATAACAGGGACCCATAGAAAAATCAAAACTGGCCCAAATCCACACACAGTTGTGTAGGAGAGGCCATCCACATGGGCATCACTAGGAGACAATGAACAGCCCCAAACAGTGACATCAATCAATGACATTTGGGTGAAAAAATGAGAAAATATAATAATCACACCATTACCAAAGGTTATAACTGTCCTCACACTGTGAGCATAATTGTCTCATGACGCTGGCTCAAGTGCTGTCCCTGATTTGTCCTTCAGTTTGAAGTCTAGAAGCTGAACTTGGAGGAGATCAAGAAGATCCCAAGCCAAGACAGCTCAGCGGCATAAGTGCCTGCCTAGGTAGCGGTCATGAGTTCAATCCCTGGTACTGCATGGCAAACCAGCCCCAGAACTGGGTGTGGCAGTGCACACCTATAATCCCAGGGCTAGGGAGGCTGAGAGTGGAGGCTCATTGGGAATCCCAACTGTGCAGCAAAACCCTGTTTTAAACGAATAAAAATTGGGGTCAGGGAGATGGTTCAGTAGAATAAGTGCTTCCCTGGCAAGCACAGGGGTCTGAGTTCAAACCCTAGTTCCACTAAAAAAAAAAAAAAAAAAAAAAAAAAGAATAAAAATTAAAAGAAAATCCCAAGCCCAGAAATGCAACACTACTTGTTTGCTCCAGAGCTCTTTCCACTCTGCTTACTGTTAGGGGTTCTCAATATAGAAACCAGACCAGAATTCAATACTGAAATTTTGTTTCAGGGTAAATCCTGAAGGGATATGACTGACATTGTCAGATACAAAGTTATATTTTTTGTTATGTGGGTCTTGCTTTATCTTGGTCTTAACTATCCAGCAGAAAAGTATAAAAATTAAGTATAAAAAGTAAAGCCATATTAATATGCTGTGAAAGACTCAAGTCAACAACTTCTGGCATTGCTAGTCAGGCTGATAAGCCACTACTATTATAGACTACTGGACTGTATTGAATAACTTTGCTGAATTCATGCACCTGCAATATATAAATGGCAATGGAATACCCACATCTGACAAAAATAAACGAAAAATGGGGGATATGAATGAAGGACCATTTTGTAGTGAAAAATATATATATCTGGGGAGCCAGGGAGATAGCTCAGTATAATAAGCACTTGCCTGGCAATCCCAAGGGTCTGAGTTCAATCCCTGGTTCTGTCAAAAAGAATCTATATCTGTATCTGTATCTACATCTATATGTGTATATACAAAATAGTTAGCATAGATATACAGCTATTTTCTCTTAGTTCAATGAGAAGAAAGTTTGAATTAATAGTTTTTAGATAAGATGTCATGTCTGTATCATATACTATGAATAACGACTATGAAGACAACAATATGCAATGTATTAATTATTGTAACTGTCCTACTAACCTGTTTTGAAACTGTCACAATGCTGCTTCTTTCTCAATAAAGTTAATGTAAAATTAAAAAATGAAATTTTATGAGCCATTTAATACCGGGCCAGGACCCCACTGAGTCTCCTTGCAGTCTTAAGAGGAAGCAGGGTCACAGGAAGTTGAGCACAGTAAGTGTTTTCATTTAGTTTTACATGAACTCATCACACTTACCTCCTCTCAGACACCTCCAGGCAGGGAGACCCTTAGGCGATGTGACAAACACAGGACAGAACAATGTCTCCCTGTGGGACCCAAAAACACGCTCAAGGTGGGTTTGTAGGCCAAGCCCTCATGTGAAGTTTGGCCTGAGCTCTGAACCCCAGGAGGATCCAGGGGTCCTGACTGTCAGGTCATGTTCTCATTGCCGTGCACAGGGGATCACTACTCAGGGATCAGGGGTAGGAGCCCTCATTTGCTCTCTGGTTATCCTGAGTCCTGAACCAAACAGGGACATCTGAGCCTGTGGCCATCGTGTGCCTCCATCTGAGTGAACACTATTGTTTTCTCCTCCCCCGATGCCCCTGAGAAGCCCCTCACACATTCTCTGTCCCACCCCGGCCTAGTCACACCTGTGCTTCACAGTCCCCCTCAACATGTTACATGCAGAGGTGCTCACAGTCAGGCGTGTGTTTAGGCCTTGGCGAGCTGTGAAATCAACAAAGCTGAACCTGTACTGAAGCCAAGCACGGGGCACAGGCAACCTCACCCCATCAAATCCCTGTTCAAATGGGGTCTGCCTGTTTGTGAAACTAGAATAAAAAAAGAAAACTGAAAGCACCAGGTGAAAATTGAATTCCAAGCAAATCTTTCTTCTGTCAGTACACGGGGTAACACCAAGCCCAAAGCTTCAGGGGTTCCTGGGCAGGAAAGAAGCTACACCCTCTCTGTTCACACACAAGCACAAATCCTTCCTGACACTGTTTTTCCTGGCACTCAGGGAGGATGAAGGTGTGCTCTCCCTGTCTTCTTCAGCATCCAAGAGGTAAAAGGAAACAAGAACAAGTCAGAAAGCAAAGAGTCCTGACTCATCCTAATAATTCAGTCGGTTATTATTAGACAGCCATAAACTGACCACTAGAGATGCTCTCTCAGGCATGGAGAAGTAGCCCAAGGGGCTTTCCCACCCTACCCTGTGCAAGAGAAGCATGTCTAACCAGCAGTGAGCAGGACACTGAGAAAGGTGACACAGCACAGTCGGGATCAGGACAGGGGACCTCAGAGATTCTCATGTAATCCACCCAGTACAGCTGATTGTACCATAAGGAGGAGCAAGCTGATGGGGTGGGGACCCCATTATCCCTAACCCACACACTCACACATTCCTATGACATACCCCCAAGAAGGAGAGGTGTGATCCTCACCTTCCACTCAGATCTTCACTGTGAAAGGTAAAAAGAGAGCGAGCCCCACATCGTTTACCCCCAAATACCTTTACCTTTGCAAAGCTCAGTGGAACCAGAGGAGCCCACTTCCTGAGGGCAACACTCTGAAACTTTCGCATTCTGAAAACTACTCCTGCACTGGGAGCCACTGGAGCTGAGATTGATCTCCCAAGGGAGGACAGGATGCGGCCTCATGGCCTACAGCAGCCAAGCTCCCTCAGTCTTGAGGAGAACATCCTGCCTTGACCCTGTGGGCTATGAGTCTCTAAGCAGCATTGTGTCTTGTAACTTTGCAAAGGTATAATTTAACCCCCACATTTCTGCTGGGGGCTTTATATATAAAACCAGGCAGGCGGCTACCATCTGAACCCCCTCTAGTGTTCTTGTCTATCTTTCCCTCATTGCTGCTATTTCTTCCTGGGGATGTAACAGATCACCTGGAGAGGCCAAAGGACTCCTACACTTCCCTCTTGGAAGAATCCTCACTTGGCATCCGAGAGGCCCAGATACTCTGAGGATTCAGAGAACAGAAAAGCTCCTGGGGAAGGAAGGAGAGACCGACAGCCCTGTACCTGGTTTCTAATTTCAGCTGCTCTGAGGTCCTGTGGTACAAGGACACTGGAGCCCTGCCACCTGGACAGGCTAGCTCTTGTGAGGCTTCACGGACAGGGGCCCTCCCCTCTCTTCCCCATGCTCCATCAGCCCAGCCCCAGGGCCAGGCAATTGGGTCTGGATCTCCAGTCTTGCAGCCACAGCTTGGCCTCGCTTCAGCCCACACGCCTGAGTTTGATGACATCTTCAGATCAGAGAAAACCTTCCTTGAAAAATAATGACAATGCAAATCTGACCATTTCCCATCATTCAATCACATGTTAGTTGATAAATGCTTAAGGATAATGCTGCATAAAAACTATTTCCTGACTCTGCCTTCTAAACTTTCCTCACGGACCACCACAGGGTGGCTGTTCCCCAGCCTTGCACCTCCTAAAGGACCACCATGGCCCAGGATCAGCCCATGGTCACTGTCCTTCTCCAACCTCCCCTAGCACCTCTGCCACAGAGACCGTCCCTTCAGATTCATCCCCTGCCATTTAACCCATTCATTCTCCCCAGGGGCATATCCACTGCCCTCAGATTTCAGCTCAGGGGAAGCTTTTACAAGGTTTCACTCTGTTATCCCCAGACTAGCTTAGTCCATGCCACACGGGGGTCCCCACACTGTCCCCTCACAGCCTGCTGTACCTCATAATTAACTCCCTTCTCAGCCTTCCTCCTTAAAGTGTGCTGAAACACTAAAAATGACACAAAGGGAACAGGAGGAGGCTGAGAGGGGAGGAGACAGAGAGGCTTCCTGGACTGAGCACTGCCCCACAACCTGTGTGACTCCTTAAGTGTCTCTAGGGGGCAGCTTCCCTCAGAGGGAGTAAGGACTGCAGAGCTGGCCCTCCCTGCCCAGCAGCCTAAGGTTCTCCACAGAGGGAGTGCTGCTAGCAGCATACACAGCCAAGAGCATGCAGCCTCCTTCAGCACTTGCCCCCAAGAAGGCACAGCCCTTGGCAGAGGCTCTTGCTCACAGGTAAGAAGAGAGGATTTCTTGCACGTGGATAGGAGGACATCAGCACAGATGCTTCCTGGGAGGTTCTAGAAAGCAGGAGACCCTAAGAGGATGCACACAGCTTGTGTACTGAGCTTGAGTAGAGAAAACACAAAACAGAAACAGAAGTGTGAGTAAGAGGAAAACCCTCAGAGTTGGAAGCAGTGAAGGAGGGAAACTTCTTTGTTGTCTTCTCTAAGCCAATGCACCATCCCTGGCAGCTGTATTTCAAAAATTCAAAATAACATTGATAGGTTTTTCTCTCCCCCAGCCTCAGTTTTAACCTTGGGGAACCCACTCACCAGTGCCAGACTCGTTCTTGAACCTTTTCCCTTCAATGTAACAGAAGACAATGGTGTTGTCTTTCTTATGCACAGTCTGCCACACAATCATGGAGCCTATGGCTGGTACAAAGGAATAACAGCCTATGGGAGGTGTCTGATTGGTATATATCTGACAGTACCTCAGGAAACTATATGAGGGCCTTTATACAGTGATTGAGAGACAATATACCCTAATGCATCCTTGCTGCTCCGGAATGTCACCCTGAAAGAGGCAGGATTCTACACCCTACTGATCATGAATACATACTTTCGCCCTGAAAAAGCCACTGGACAGTTCCATGTATACTGTGAGTGATTCTTCATGGCCTTCAACTGGGGGGTGGAGTAGTTCGAATTCACACACAGGGACTGGCTGGACTAGGCTCTATATATCTATGTTCCACTCTCTACCGCCTCCACAAGTTGAGGTGGAAGCATGTAGTGTGGGATTTACTTCCAAGCATCAGAATGACCTTCACTGAATCCAGATCCTTCCACAGTCACTACAGAGAGGACTCAGTGAAGGGAAATCAGCCTCATGGTTCCCAAGCTTAGAGGGCTTACTCGAGGTAGCTGTTGAGAACCCCCAAGAGAAGTTCAGCTCCAAGCATCCTCTGCCTCCAAGATCCTGGCTAGATTTTACCTTCCTGGGCAGGAGGCATGTGAGCAATAAAGTCCCCACTGGACCAAATAGAAGCTCCTATAGCTGTTCATGGGCCGGACACCTCAGTAATAGCCACATCCGGATTATCACAAAGCTGATTCCTTGCTGTAGAGAGCACAGAAGGGCAGATCACCAGGCCATTAACCAACTGCCATGGGGACTATGGAAATGCCTTGGGGAAGCCAATGTTTCTGATGATGTTAGGGACATTATGTTAGGGCAGAAACCCAGGACCACAAAACTGAATCTTTGGTTCTTTTTGTTTGTTTGTTTGTTTGTTTGTTTTGTCTTTTTTGAGACAGGGTCTCACTATGCAGTTCAGGCTGGCCTTAAGCTCACTTTGTAGCTCAGGTTGGTCTCGAACTCACAACAATCCTCCTGCCTCCGCCTCCCGAGTGCTGGGATTACAGGCATGCGCCACCATGCCCGGCTTGAATCTTTTTTTTTTTTTTTTGAATTAGAAAAATCTGTTTATTTATTTATTTGGTACAGGGTCTTACTACACATTCAGACTTGTAGCGATCCACCTGTCTCAACCTCCCCAGTGCTGGGATTACAGGATTGTGCCACCACACCTAGTTTTGGGGCCAACATGATGCACCTGGGGTTCTGCGGCCATCATGGCATACATTACTAGGGATTGAACTCAGATCCTTCTGCTTGCCAGGCAGTCACTTAGACCACCAAGCTATCTCTCCAGTTCCTGAAAATACATTTTAAATTGTCCCTTTATCTGAGGCCCGTAGGTTTTAGTCTCCTGGAAACAAAGCACCATAGTAATTAAGGTTCAGGATGGATTAGAGGAAACCCTTTCTTTTTATTAATTAGGATTATGAAAGGGAAAGGAGCTTTGACCATAAAACAGGCTCAGGTAGATGTTTTAGGAAAAATACCCATGGAATTTGAACATCAAGAACTGGATTCCCTCAAAACAAGCTGTTCCCACATCTGGTATGGAAGATCTTGGGATCCCCCTGACTCAGTGTGAAGGCCACTGAGGTGGGCTCTAATCCAGAGGGGCAGTGGGGCCAAACCTTCAGGGAGGCCAGGTGGGCCCTCATCTCTCCTGTCTAATGTCACTCATCACATATTCACTGAGAGCCAGGCACAGGGGACACAATGGGGAACAGTGTATTCTGCCCAAATTGTGGGAATTCAGAAAAGATGGCCCAGTGTGCTGCATTGATTATTTTGAATGGAAGGCACTGTGGAAACTGTCAAATGCCAGGATTTGTCTGCTTACACAATGGTCTCTTAATTTACTTGGTCTGTGAAGAAGGTTAAACAATGCACTGCCCATATCCATGGCCGTCTGGAACTGTATAATGTGACCTTATTTGGAAATAAGTTCTTTGTACATGTAATTAGTTAAAAGATCTTGAGCCAGAATAATCCTTGCTTTAGGGTGGGCCTTAAATCCAGTTACTGGCGTCCCTATAAGGAGAGGAAAAAATACAAAAAAAGACCCAGAAGAAGGCCACATGCAGTTGGAGGCAGGCACTGCAGTTGCCTATCACCTGCCACTGACTAAGGCTTAACTGGGGCTGGAGAAGACTAAGAAATATTCTTTGGTAGAGCCTCTGAAGGGAGTCGAGCCCTGCTGCCCTGCTGACTTTGTGCTTCTGGCACCTGAAATGGTAAGAGAACAAGTTTCTATTGGGTCGCCCAGTTTACGGCCCTTTGTTACTTACTGGTCCCCTTAACTTGCAACCTTTTCTTAGGCCAGTATTTTGACTATTTTTCAAGTTTCTTCATCAAGTCACCAATAATTTGAAAGCATGGTTTCTATTTTCTGTCTTTCCTGTCTTCGTACTCTGTCTCATTTGCATCTTTTTATCCTTTCCCTCTGCATTTTGGGAGAATTTCTCAAACATCAGAAATGACCTTCAAAGATAGAAATGGGCAAAAATCTACTCAATGACTAGGTGACCTTTCAGAGGAGTGTCGCGTCTTGCATAGAGGATCTTCAGGGTTACCTGATCCTGTACGGTCCTGAGGTCTTTGGTATTTCTTTTCTCCAGGTTACATTATAACTGTAATATGTGGATCACTGGTAGAAAAGGAAATGGTTCTTGTTCCTGGGAAAAGGAAAGGAAGGAGGGAACCAGTAAGAGGTAGGAGCCCTGAGCCCTGCCGAGGGCAAATTTTTCTCCAAAGAGCAAAGAATCTTACATTCCCGCAGAAAGTGCTTTTTTGAGGACTGGCCTCAGGCCTGGTGGAAATCCTTAGTTTTTCTCCAGCATCTTGATTGTCACTCTAAAAGAGTTCACTAGGTCTTAGTGAGCTTTTGCCAAAGTGCTCAAGGGAGAAAAAAAAATGCTTCTTGGAATTTTGGACTTTTAATCATTGCTCCAGACTTGTTCTCGGAACTGAGAGGCACCATCTGCAAAAGGCTTTTGGAGGAAATGGTGGGAAGAGCAGTGGGTGGGGCTGTCAAGAGAAGAGCCCGTCCCCAGACCTTCCTGCACAGCTCAGTCTGCCACCTCCCGAAGCGCAGAAGCTTCTATGAGGAGAAAACCAGGCCATGGTGTCTTCTCCAAGCCTGGATACCTTAACTTCATTTCCAGGCTCATCCATGCTACTCTTTTCATGATTTATTTTCTGTTTCTCTGGCTGCTATTTTAGGAAAATCTGTTCCCTTTTCAAACAAGCAGTGAGTTACTGGAGGTTGCAATCCATACTCGGTTAGCTCCAAAGCAAAGTGTTACGTGGCAGAGCGCAGCAGTACATGGTGGAAGAAAGCAAAGCAGCAAGAGCAAAAAGGGAAGAGCACCAGTGAGAGTGGCTAAGGAGAGCAAGTCTGTCTCTCCGTCTCTCCTATCTGGCTTGAATCTTTGGGTTCATTACACATAAGCATTTGTGATATTACAACTGGTTTCTCTGCTCTTGTGGTCTCTGTCTTGATCCTCCCCACTGAAGGAACATGCAGGCATAGGGCTTTTTCACGGGGTGCCAAATCTACCATGTGTGATGCTAGCAGTAAGGGTACATGATAATTAAAACAGCCAGCTTGTTGATTTGACATCGCCCTAATCCCAGCAACCCAAATAAGACAAAAGGGACAGAAGGACGCTATGAGGTTCTCTTGTTGCTGTCACTGTCTTCCCTGGCCATGAGCACTTTGCCCTCTCTCATGGCCTAAACTGTCTTGGAGTCAACAGATTATGGGCTGAAACTTCTGCAAACTGTGAGCTAAATAAGAATTTCCTCCTTAGCTTGTGGGTGCTGGGTGTCCTATCTCAGCAATAAGAGGAAATGACCCATCAAGACACCCTGATAAAACCCCAGAAACACCATATTGGCATGAAATGAGAGATGGTTGCCAAAGAAAAACCCAGAGGAGCCCGTTAGATTTGTAGTTTCATGGTAGACCTAGAACCACTCATTGTGGACATCACACTGCTGAGCAGCACATTATCGGCTTCCCATCAGCTCTGCTGCCAGGTAACGCGCCTTCTGTGGCTGCCTGAGTTACTTTGCAGAAATTTCAAGACCACATTTCTGAAAACACTGACTTTTCGGTCGGGCCTGCAGATGTTTGAGAGTTGAGTGGCATTATTATACCATGGTGTTTTGCACATGGTGTCTTTGTGTTGCCTGTCCCCTTTGCCAGCCAGAAGTTTAGCAGACTAAAGCACCTGCTTAGGAAAGTTTCCGGACCAGGGTTCAATACTCAGACCTGAAATGCCGATCCTGCACCCAGGGCGCACTCAGATGACAAATGACACTGGGCATGCTCTCGTGTGCCTGTAATCCCAGTGATTGGGAGGCTAAAAACAAGGATCACTCTGAGTTTGATGTGTGTAGTGAGACCCTGTAGACCTTGTGCTAAATACATTTCTTCAAAAAAGAATGTAGCACGGAATTAGCTCGACTTGCTGTGCATTTTGAGCTAGTGTGCGTGTCAGGAGGGGTTTCGTATCACTTCTCCATCTTTTCTGCCTCCTTCTTTGTACCCCTCCAGCTGCAGAAGCCTGAGCACCCACAACCATTACCGAGGACCCAGACAGACACAACTGAGATGCCTTGTCCTGGATGGTGGAAACAGTGATGTGATATCCAGCAGCCAATAGGAAAAATTGCTCTTCACGATCTGGAGGTCCAAGCCTCCTGTCACAAGGAGAACATCAGTTGTGACAGAGCCTCTGGTCAACATAGGTCACTACGGCCACTGCAGGAAATTGATAATGTGCTTCTCTGTTTTCAGAGAAGCTTTATCTGTCTGTATGTCTGTCTCTCTCTTTCAACCATTACTGAATCCATTCAGTTGAAATCTCTTCCCTCCCTCCCAATAAAGCTGCCTTTGCCTGTAAAGACTGGGCCAGCTCGCAATATTAGGAGCAGTCTCACCGTGAGAAATGATGTTCGGGGCAACACTTTTTCCAGAAGGAACCATGCCAGGATTCTGGAACATACGTGCCTGGCACTTGTCGTGGTTGTTGGGCAGCTTCTTCCTATAAAGCTCTGGGTCAGAAGCTATGAGGACTGTGCACATATTTACTTCCCAGGCCAGCTGGCCTTTTCCATTTGTACTGAAGGGAAGCCATGGCCTGAGGGGACACAGTCACAGAATCAGGTCACACAGACCCAGGTGGCAAACCAGGGTCCATGGAGTCTGGCTGCAGCAGAGCTCCAACCCCTTCCTCCTAGTGTCACTTACGGGGTCGGTGTCTCAGCCCACAGTCATCCGAGCAGAAAGCACGTTCCCCTTTCCTCTCCCAGTGAAGGCCCTTTCCAGATGCTGCTGGACCAGACTCACAGACAACTCAATAGCTTACCCACCCTGAGGTCACTGTCACTGAGTCAGCCCCTTGAAAGGCAGAGTGTGTAATGGTACATCACCAAAAATGCTCCTTTTATATTCCCAAGAATGTAACTCGGAGTTAAGACACTGTAACTGACCAAACAAGTTATATGTAAATGTCGCTTTTTCCCTTGTCTGCAAAAGCATTTGTTTCTTCAAATTCTAGCCATAGACTGAAACAAGTCAAGCTAATTTTTCTCACACTATGTAGTTCAGAAAACCCCCACCCTGAGATGACTCAGCACAACAGAGCTCTGTGCATCATAATCCTGCCACTTTCCAGGCCACATTCAGAATGCTGTGGGGCAAAGACTCAGGCACACTTCCCCCTTTGGCCTCCTAAGTAGTGCTGTTGTTAAGTCTGCTCCCATTAGGGGTGAGTCCTGACCCCTAGGGAGGGAGGAGGAGGTAGAGGGAGCCCTGCTCCTGCCCAGAGCATATAACCCGCACATGCAAAGGCTCCCCTGGGCCAGGCTGATGGTGCCAGATCTACACTTGTGTGGAGAACCTGCGATCTGTGCCCCAGGTGGGTGGGACTAAGGATGACAGTGGCCTCTGTAGGGAGCCTGCAGCCCCAATCTCAAGACTGTCTTTTTTTGTTTGTTTGTTTGGCCTTTTTTTTGAGACAGGGTCTCACTATGAAGTTCAGGCTGGCCTTAAGCTTACTTAGAGCTCAGGCTGGTCTCGAACTCACAACAATCCTCCTGCCTCAGCCTCCCGAGTGCTGGGATTACAGGTGTGCGCCACCACGCCTGGCTAAGACTGTCTTTAAAACATAAAATACTGTCAACTCCCCATTAATTTCCAAGTCCTCACAGCACAATTACCACCACCTCAGGGACTGGGATCAGTTAGGAGCTCCTGACCCCATCAGGATGATTTGCAGGGAGGCTGACAGCACCCTTCCCCTATGGTCCATCTAGTGCCACCTCCTGCAAAACTGGCTCAGAGCCTGAGGACAGGCCTCACAGATGATCAGGAAGGCAGGACTCTGTCTCCAACCTGCCACTCACCCTGGTGGGACAGGGACCTGCTGACAACCTCTCCCAAGATGGGGGATTATTGGGCAAGGCCACCACACGCACAGACCAATGCAGACTACATAATATTCAAGACTGAGAGCCTCGAATGTGAGGGGAGGCTGCATCTGTGGTCATGCTCAGGCACACACAGAGGAGCCTGGATAGTAAGCACTGATGCGAGAAGCTCTGGGCTGTTTACTGAGACCAGGCTGAATTTCCAGAGGAAGCACCCTGCCCAGGGACTCAGCCTGCAGCACTGACAAGGCTGCGAGCCTCCATCAGCCAGCCGCCCCCATCGCCAGGAACAGCACAGTCCCCCACAGCCACCCACCAGGACTCCCCTGGTTTCCTCCATTGTCTGACTCTATGAGAGGGCCCAGCTCCCCACCTCCCCTGCATTAGGGCAAGGAAGAGATCCAGTTCCAGCCAACCACCAGTGGGTCCTGCTGAGATGCAGCAGGCCTGATTTTGAGTGACAAGGATGTCCAGAGACTCCCCTTAGGATCTAGTGGGAATCTGTGCTGTGGTACCTGTCACACCCCACCTGTGTGAGGGACATGGGAACCAGGCTGTCACTGTAGAAAGTCCAGACTACAGGGTTCCACCAGATGGAACCTGAACAAGATCCACATACTCAGATATTAAGCAGCAGGGTCTTTAGAGGTGCTGGCTCACTGCTCTTTGCCCCAGTGATACACAGCAAGGGTTCTGGGAGTCCTGGGAATGCAGCCACTGTGTAAAGAGCCTTGGTGTCCCCAGTGAACTGGGCCCTTATGTTTGTCCTGGGTCACCAGTCCACGCCCCCACATCCTCCAATGAGGTTCCTCCCCAAGTCCTTAAACCTAACTCAGTGGCCTCACCCTGGGGAATCTGAAGTCTGTCTAAGGACTAGGAAAAGCATTTGTGCCATGGACAGCTGGGTCTCAAGCTCAGGGAAGAGCATGCGCACCCTCTAGTGTACACTTTCTGCCAGAAGCACAAAGGGGTCAGGAGAGGGGAGAGCTGGGGCCGACCTTAAACAAGTTCAGAGGATGCAAAGTGATGGTGTGGACAGAAGGAGCTGAGGTCTGAAGAGGGGCAGGAAAAATGGTGACTTGGGGGTGGGGCAAGCACACAAAGCAGAATTCTCACCTTTCCACTGACCTTCAGGCTTGACCATCCTTGCAGGACTGTCTGTACCTTATGAGGTGTTTAGTTCTATCTGGGGACCTTGACCTTACTAAGCACTAGCAAGATCTCTCTATCTGGTGTGACAATGAAAAGTGTCCCCAGAAACTGTCAAATGTCTCAACACGGCACAACCTGCCATGGCTGAAATTCACTCATCTACACCTATCTTCAAAAAAAACCACAACTGCTTAAATCCTTCTATTTTTGCAGAAAAATCATGTATAAGAGAGATAAAGTTTGACACCGGGGATCCCTGTAAAAATGCCTCTTCACTACTCAGTGGTGTGCAGTCGTGGGGAGGGCAGATTTAGAGGTATAGCCACGTGCCTGCCTAGACATCCCCAAGAGCTGCAATCTAAGAGGTGAGGTATTCTGTAGTCAGGGAAAGAGGAAGCACAGACCACAGCTCTGCCCTGTCCCGGCAACTGTGATACTGAATGGGGACACTAATTTAAAAAAAAAAAAAAAAAAAGCCTGCCCAGGATGCCTGCCAAGACCAAGGGGCAGGCCTGGTCACAGGACACCTCTCCCTATGGGTTACCCCTGTGCCTTTGCTGCCTTTGTAACTGAGAGCCTGAGGCTGTGCCTTGAGATGCTCAGATCCCCTCAGCAACCCATGACGTTACCCAGCCTTCCAATCACGTGTGCCGAAACTGCCTATGCACCGCCCCACTCACTTTCCCTTTGAAAGCTAGGAACTTCTGCTGCTTCCTAAACCTCCTCCATTCTGGATTCCCGTGTTTAGTCTGCTTTCTGGAACACAACCGCGTTAAGGGGCATCTGAGTGAGGGCAGCCAGCTCTGTTTGTAGAAAGAAATATTTTATGCAGAAGAACAGCACAGCATAGGAGTTTCTCTTCTTATTCAATATATGTGTCATATGTTTTGTTTTGCCAGCTCAGCCCACCCTGAGGGCAGGGCTGGTGTGGCATGTGGTGCTGGGAATAGTACCGTGGTCCCCTGCATGTGCTAATCACGGAGCTATCTCATTGAGGTACAAGTGACATCCACAGAGTCTCGCTCCCATGGAGTGCCACATTCCCACAAAAAAGCAGGTCCATGACTAAAGCTCAGAGCACATTCTGCCACTGCCTGAGTTTTGTGCATCCTGAGATGAGTGGGAACCGCCATAGTACTGCCTATTCGTATTTAGCTCCAGTATTCTGAGCTCCGTAGCTCAGATTACATAAGGGAGCTTCTCCTGCATTTGTTTTCTGTTGATATTGTGACAAAATACTACAAACACACTGGCACAAATCAACGGAGATCGAGGTGTCAGTGTGGGTGCGTTCTCTCGGGAGGCTCCAGGGACAGTAATTTCCTCACATTTGCCGACCTCAGGCAGTCCTCTTCCTCCCTGGTCTGGGGCCCACTCTGCTACCTTTGAATCCAACTCCTCTAGACCCACCTACATAAAAACAAGAATCTCTCAAGCTCATGATACTGAATGAGATCTGTAGAGTGTTCTTTTTATGACACACGTTCACAGACTCTGTACATAAGCAGAAGAATGATTCAGAAGGGGATTTTGGTCTTTCCATCACATCCCTCAAGGTCATTTAGTTCTCTTTTTTCAGTAAGAATGCACATGGACACCAATATTCAATTGACCAGAGTGCAGTGCCAGTTCTTGCAGTGGCGGGCACAGCACCCTCACGCTCCTGAGAGGGAAAAGATGGGGTGCAGGCACACCACCCTCCAAACCCACCCACCCCCATCTCCCTACTGATTATGCTCCGCAGCTAGGAGTAAAAAATACTGGGAGTTCCTTACTCACATCCTACCTCCATCATCAGCACCATGGACAGCGTCGCAGGCCAGGGCTCTGCATCAGGGAGAGCTGGTAAAAACCTTCCCTTCTACTCTATGAAGAAAAGAGCAGTAGAAACCTTTTGTAGGGATGGATTGGGACTCTTGTCACTTACACTGTGAGTTGTCTGCCCGAGTCTGACTGCTGGGTTTTGGGCATGTCGCCCCAGTTCCCTGCATGACAGACTGCTACACCGGGGGGGGGGTGCCCAAAACATCTCAGTTAGTTAGGCCTTGGGGCGCCTGCTTGATCCGACTTCCCAGTAAATGTCTCTGAACCAGAGGCTCAAGGACCAAAGTCCAGCTGTATGCTGAGGGATCCTCCCCTGGCTTGGATGCAACGGATCGCTCCTCTCAGCTCGTATTTGCGCACTCACCTGGTGCTCGAACCATGTCTTGGCACTTTCTGTCTGCCCTGAATCACTCTCCTCATCTCTTTAGGACACGCCTCCACCCTAATGGGTAGATTTGAGGCTTTGTCACTTCAAGAGTCCTAATTCTCACCACAAAAAAAAACTGCTCAGAAACTAGAGCCTCCCTCAATATGTGCCTTGTGCGCTGGGTCTCTGAATTCTAGGGTCAATAACTTAGAAATCAGGACACCTGCCTCTGCTACACAAGCAAAAGGCACAGGTCTCCACTTGAACACGGCAGGCTCCAACCAGGCTTCAATGAGCAAGAGCATCCTGTTCCATCTCCCCTCTTGAGCACAGAGGACACCGCAACACTTCATGCACAACAGAGGGTCAGGGCCAGTACTGGTCCTCTGCACAGATGAGCATTCCAGAAATGGCAGGAATAAAGCAACTCTACTACCAAGGAGCCACTCCTTCGTCCCTCCATGACAGGAACATACAGAACACACCTCTTCTCACCACCCAGTCCCAGCTCCAACCCAATTTGCTTTTTCACCGTCCCTAATAGCACAATTCCACGCTGTTCTCTCTCCTAGAAGACAGCTTCTGAGCTGTGTTCCTACCTGTGTTCCTCTCCTATCTGTCCTAGGAGCACAGACATTTGGATCTCCCTGTCTCATGATCAAACATCTCAGCCACCTGTTCCCCCTGTCATCACTGATCCAAAACAGAGAGATGATCGCCTCACTTGGAACCCTCACTGCTCACCACGGGCCCTGCATCCTCCCTTTCCACAGGATTCACCTGTCCTCACGAGACATGTGGGAGCCAAACTCCCAGAGAAACCAGCAGAGGGAGCTGCTGAGAACACAGCAAGAAGCCTGGCGTCTAGTCCACCGCAGAGGGAGGCCAAGGGCACCCACAGCAAGGGAAGCAGCAGGTACGGGGCTAAAGCATCAATTAGAGGAACGCACATGGGACAGTGTGTACTTTCTACTCCTGGAATTGCTCCAGCGAAGTGAGGACGCTAGCGGTGGGCATCTTCACGGACTCCTGATGAGACTGCAGCTCGCTAACCACAGCTACCTTGTCCTGAGCAGATTTAATGTGTGCAGGCTGTGACCATTACTATCCTTCTGAGCCCCTTTGAGTTTAGCTCAGAGGAGATAGAAATGGAGCTTCACTGTCTGTCATTCCAGCAGACCACGCCTAGCCTGTGCACTGGAAAGTGGGGGAGTGAAGGGAACAATCTCCTGGAGCCCTGCTGCAGGCTGAACGAAAAAGAGGACATCGTGAAGAACACCTCATTGGGATTGAAAGGAGGGATGGCTTCCAGACCAGCTGCACGGTGTGGCCAGGCCTCACAGTGGGGCTGAGCACTGGAATAACAGGGACCCATAGAAAAACCAAAACTGGCCCAATGATGTCCACATGGACATCACCAGGAGAGAATGAACAGTCGCAAACAGTAACATCAGTCAATGAATGACATTTGCCTGACAAAACAAGAAAATATAATAATCACACCGTTACCGAAGGTTACACACTGTCCTCACACTGTGAGCATAACCATCTCATCACACTGGATCAAGTGCTGTCCCTGATTTGCCCTGCAGTTTGACATCTAGAAGCCAAACTTGCAGGTGATCAAGAAGATCCTGAGCAGAGACAGCTCAGCAGCATAAGTGCCTACCTAGCAAGCACAAGATCATGAGTTCAATCTCCAGTACTGCATGCCATGCTGGCCCGAGAGCTGGCGATGGTGGGGGCACGCCTGTGATCCCAGGGTCGGGGAGGCTGAATCCCGAGGATCTATGGGAGTCAGAGCTGTGCAGTAAAAGAACATCCCAAACCCGGGGAGGCAGCACCACTTGGTCCAGAGCCCTTTCCCCTCTGCTCAATGTTATGGCTTCTCAACAGAGAAATCCGACCAGAATCCAATGGTGAAATCTTATGAGCCATTTATTACCTGGCCTGGGACCGATTGACGATACTCACGTAGGAGAGGACAAACAGCAAGGAGCCCCACAGGACAGAGGTTTTAAATCTAGAAACTGCATCCTGTTTGGCAAACAAATCGATCATGTAACACAGACATAGCGGCAGCGTTAGGGTCAGTGAGACCACTGCTCAACATACACTCTGTGGGGGAGGATTGTTTAGTTCCTGTTTAATGTGCACCTGGGTATGCATGGGCATGACTGCCACGGCGATGCTTTTCAGTTGGGGAACAGCTCCTTAGTTATGTTGTGCAGTTAGAAACACTTTGAGTAAAAGTGTTTATGTTGAGTAGAGCGAAAAGTGCATATGTTGAGCAGTGGTTGCACAGTCCCTTAAACGTGCTGTTCTGTCTGTGTTAGGTAAACCAATTTGTTTGCCAAACAGGATGCAGTTTCTAGTAAAACCTCTATACCGTTCCTTGGCATTTGTCCTCTCTTCTTAAGTATCATCAAGCAGCCATGGCCTTCACTTTGATTTATTTTGTCGGTCTCTATTGGGAACTCTCAGTCTATTGACAGATGATTTACCAACGGTTCACCAAGTCTCCTTGTGGTTTTACAAGGAAGCAGGGTCACAGGTAATTGAACAGAGTAATTATTTTTATTTTTATTTAGCTTTGGATGAACTCAAAACACTTACCTCTTCTCGGACACCTCTGGGCAGGGACAATCTTAGGTGATGTGACAAAGACAGGACAGAAGAATGTCTCCCTGTGGGACCAAAGAATGTGCCCACAAAAATCTGTAGGCCTAGACCTCTTGTCCAGTTTGGCCTGAGCTCTGAGCCCCAGGAGGACCAGGGATCCGGACTGCAGCTCCTGGTCTCATTGCCGTGCACAGGGGATCGCTTCACATCGCCGCTCAGGGATCATGGGTAGGAGCCGTCATCTGCACTCTGCTCGCCCTGGGTCCTGAACCAAAGAGGGGCCTCTGAGCCTGCGGCCATCATGTGCCTCCATCCGGGTGAACACTACTGTTTTCTACACGTCCGATGCCCTTGACAACCCCTCACATTATCGGTCCCACCCCACTGTGCATAGTCACACCTGTGCCTCACAGTCCCCCCAGCCCCTGAACATGTTGCATGCAGAGGTGTCCACAGTCAGACTTGTGTCTGGGGCCTTGGTGAGCTCATAAAGTGATGAGGGAGAACCTGTACTGCAGGCAAGAATGGGCCCCAAGCAACCTCACCCTATCAAATCCCTGTTCAAGTGGGCTCCACTTGTTCATGAAACCAGAATACAATAAAAGAAAGCTGAAAGCAGGTGGTGTAAAATGAGTTCCAAGCAAATCCTTCCTCTGTCAGTGCACTACATCCACAGTGGGACTCCAAAGCCACAGCTTCAAGGGATCTTGGGTAAGAAAGAAGCTACACCCTCTGTTCACACACAAGCACAACACCACCTGACTTTTCCACACTCCCCTGAAAGGGGACACATCGCCATCAAACCCTTCCTGACACCATAGCTCCTGACACTCAGGAGGCTTGAAGGTGTGCTCTACCTGTCTTTTTCTTTTCTGTCTTTCTTTCTTTCCTTCCTTCTTTTTTCTTTCTTTCTCTTCTCTCTCTCTCCCTCCCTCCTCCTCTCTCTCTCTTTCTTTCTTTCTTTCTTTCTTTCTTTCTTTCTTTCTTTCTTTCTTTCTTTCTTTCTTTCTTTCTTTCTTTCTTTCTTTCTTTCTTTTTGAACCAGAGATCAACCTGAGGCCTTGCACTTGCCAGGGAAATTCTTATTCCACTGAGCCATCTCCCCGGACCCTACCTGCCTTTTTCAGCGTCCAAGTGGTATAAAATGAACAAGAACAAATCTACACAAAGTCAGAAAGCAATGTCCTGACTCATCCTAATAATTCAGTACAGCCATGAACTGCCTATTAGAGAGCTCCTTTGGGCATGGAGAAGTAGTCCATGGGGCTTTCCCACCCTTCTCTGTGCAGGGGAAGCAGGTCTAACCAGCAGTGAGCATGAGCCTGAGACACACCACAGGCTCAGGACAGGGGATCTTGGCTAGTATCGTATAATCCACACAGAACAGCTGATTGAACCATAAGGCAGGGAGAAGCTGATGGGGGTGGGGACCCCATTTTCCCCATCTCACACACTCACACATTCCTGCTTACCCTCAACCCTCCCAAGAGAAATGGTGTGATTCCCACGTCCCACTCCGATCTTGACTATGAATGGTGAAGAGAGCCCCAAATCATTTGCCCCAGATTCCTTTACCTTTGCAAGGCTCAGCAGAGCTAGAGGAACCCAGTTCCAAGCAGAGCACCGGAGGGCAACCTTGAGGGGTGACACTGAAACATTCTCAGCTGAAACCTATTTCTCTGTTGGGAGCTGCTGAAGCTGAAATTGATCTCCTGTGGGAGGGCAGGAGGAGGCCTCCTTGCCTACAGCAGCCAAGCTCCCTCCATCTTGAGGAAAACATCCTGCCTGGAACTTGTGGGCCTTCAGTGGATAGGCAACATTGTGTCTTCTAACTTTGTAAAGGCATATATCAACCCTCTCACTTTTGTGCTGAGGGCTTTATTGATAAAACCAGTCAGGCAGCTACCACCTGACACGGCTCTGGTCTTCATGACTATCTTTCCCTCATTGCTGTGGTTTCTCTCCAGGGTGTAATGGATCACCTGGAGAGACCACGGGATTCCTACACTTCCCTCTTGAAGGAATCCCCATGTGGCATCTGGGAGGGCGAGATACCCTGAGGATTCAGAGAACAGAAAAGCTCCTGGGGAAGGAAGGAGAGACTGACAGCCCTGTACCAGCCTGGTTTCTAATTTCAGCTGCTCTGAGGTCCTGTGGTACAAGGATCCTGGAGCCTTACCACCTGGACAGGTTGGCTCCTGTGAGGCTTCACCTACAGGGACCCTCTTGCTCTGCCTCACACCCCCTCAGCCCGGCCCTAGGGCCAGGCCCATGGGGCTGGATCCCCAGTTTTGCAGCCCTAGCTTGGTGTTGCTGCAGCCCGCACACCCGAGCTTCGGTACGAGGATAGACCAGGGAAAACCTTCCTTGAAAAATATTGAGAATGCAAGTCTGACCATTTCCGATCATTCAAATTACACCTTAATTGATAAATACTTAAGGATAATGCTGCATAAAAACTATTTCCTGACTCTGCCTTCTATACTTTACTCTCAGACCGCCAGAGGGTGGCTGTGCCCCAGGCTCGCACCTCCTAAGGGGCTGCTCAGCCACCAAGGCCCAGCTCAGCCACTGTCATTGTCCTTCTCCAAGCTCCCCTTTCAGCTCCAGTCACCTGGGCCCTGGACACCATCCCTCCAGATTCCTCCCCTGCCCTTTATCTTCTTTCTCCCCAGGGAATGCCCACTGCCCTCAGGTCTCAGCTCAGGGGAAGCTTTCCCAAGGCTGCACTCCATTAGCTAGCTCAGTCCCCGCTGCAGGGAGACCCCACACTGCCCCCTCAAGCCTGCTCTGCCTCATAATTAACCCCCTCTTCAGCCTCCCTCCTTAAAGTGTGCTTGAAACACTAAAAAAGTCACAAACGTGGCAGGAGGAAGCTGAGAGGGGAGGAGACAGGGAGGCATCCTGGGCTGAGAACCCGCCTCCTCCTCCAGAATGTATTTAGCCCTAGGGGGCAGCTTGGCTCAGAGGGTGGAAAGACTGCACAGCCTTCCTCCTGCCCCCAGCAGCTGGAGCTTCTCCACAGGTAGCAGCTGATAGCAGCTCAGCAGCCAAGAGCATGCAGCCTCCTTCAGCACTGCCCCCCAGAAGGCCCATCCCTTGGAAGGTGCTCCTGCTCACAGGTGAGAGGAGCGATTTCCTGGGAGTGGGTGTGAGGACGTCAGCACAGATGCTGGCCGGAAGCTTCTAGAAAACACCAGACCCTAAGAGGAGGCACAGAGCTTCTGTACTGAGCTTGAGTGGAGAAAACACAAAGCAAGCAGAAGTTTGGGTTATAGAAAAATGCTCAGAGCTAGAGGCAGTGAAGGAGGGAAATTCTTTCTTGTCCTCTCTAAACCAATGCATCCTTTTAAAAATTCATGGCTGCTATATTTTTAAAATTCAGCATAAAACTGATACATTTTTCTCTCCCCCAGCCTCAGTTTTAACCTTCTGGAGCCCACCCACCACTGACGGTCTCACTATTGAACCAGTTCCCTCCAACGTAACAGAAGGCAATGACGTTACCTTTCTTGTGCACGATCTGAAACCCGATGATGCAGTCTATTTCTGGTTCAAAGGAAGAATATACTATGGTAGGCCACCAATTGCTACATATATGACAATACCTCAGATATTGATCCCTGGGACTTTTTACATAGATCGAGTGACAATATACCCCAATGCATCTTTGCTGCTCCGGAATGTCACCCTGGAGGATGCAGGATTCTACGTCTTACTGATCATCAATGCAGGATTGCCCAGTGAAAAAGCCACTGCACAGCTCAGAGTACACCGTGAGTGCCACTTCATGCCCGTCGAGCGGGGGAGGCGTTAGTTCCACGTCATGCGCAGGGCCTGGCTCTGCTGGGCTCTATATGTCTATGTTCCTCTCTCTATTGCACCCACAAGTTGGGGTGGGAGCATGTAGTGTAGGATTCACGTCCAAGCATCAGAATGACCTTCACTGAATCCAGATCCTTCCACAGTCACTACAGAG
>PVKA01034186.1:0-16869 GCA_004027165.1 Ctenomys sociabilis
TTCTTGCAATGGAACCATTGGCCTATTCATCCATTTTAGATCTCAAAAAACAGATAGAGGTGCTGAGTTGGGTGGCAGCAAGCCATATCCAACAGGCTGTCAACACAGAATTGTGTACTGGGGGCTCCCGTGGGACTTGAGAGAATTATCAAATGACTTGGGACTTCCTTCACCTCATTTGCATAAGTCAGTGGGATTATCACCAGCTCTTGAATTCTGTGAAGACTTGGTGAAGTGAGCCACCAGAAGTGCCTTACCTGTTGTGAAGGCCTTCTTGTCAATGGGTTGGGCCTGATAGCATCGTCAGTTTAATTTCAACCTACTTTGCCAGGACAGATCTATTTTACTTAATAAAGTTATTATTGAATTTGGGTAAATGTGCAACAAAAATAAAAACATATCAACAAACAAACCATATCAACAGTATAGGAAGAGGGAAAAAGTATGTCTTGAGTCTTTTCTATTTCCTTGCTGTCATGGAATTCATACTCTAGTACGATGAATAGGATATGTAGATAAATCACCATGGTGAAGACCACCCATGCCACAAGGGACATAGAAGAGTAGATTAAGGCCATCGAGGCAAGCAGCAAAGGATTCCCAGAGAGAACAGCATCTGACATGGCCTTCATGTGACCTTGATGTGGCAATAGATGCACATGGGAAGCTCTCTGGGGCATGAAGTACAGTCCCAGGAGCACTTGTTAACTAAATTGTGGATGGCCTTGAATGGTAGCCATGCTGTGGATTTTAGAACTTTTCAGAATTCAGTAGTGAGTTGCTACATGTTAGAGTAGATGAGAGATGAGGTCACTTAAGAGAGAGAATATTGTGTGTATAGGTTGGACTGGAGAACAACAGACACTGTGCTCAGGCATGAAGGCAGTACCCAGAGGAGTGGCAGTGAGAATCAGCCAACAGCTGATGCCCTTGCAGGAAGTAGGTAGGGTAAGGGCACAGGCAGGATATCTTGAAGCCAAAGCAGAGAGGGCACCAGAGAAGGTCTAGAGACACAAATCTTGGTGGCAGAAACACCAAGGAAGCTGTTCAGGGGAGGAAGGGAGGCTCAGCACATTTGTCCTGGACACCAAAAGGATGAAGGATTTTAGAGTCCAATAGCCAAGGAAGTAACTATAATCTAGGAAAGGCTTGATGACTCAACCTTGGGAAAAACCCCCCATACACATAAGGGTGTTCCTAAGGCAGCTCCACTGAGCATAAACTCCAACAAAGCAGCATTTCATGGAGAGCGCCTTGGGATAGATATCTGAGCCTCTTGACCTTTCTTGTTGTCTTTGAGCCCTGAGAAGGGCTTGTTCTATTTACTGTGTCCTATATTAGGGTTTTCTATAGTCAGGTGATAGTGAAAAATAATGCGAGGTCTGAAAGTTCAGGAAAGCTGGGGACTAGGCCTGTGACCCTGACATGTGGAAGTTAAGGTAATACTCCTAACCTCAGGACTATGTATTTGGAAGAGAAGACGTGGGAAGATAAACAAAGGAAGCAGGGAATTTGAATTTTACAAGGAGCTCTGGAATAGGTAGAGCAGTCAGCAGTCAAAGGACACATGATTGTAAGTGGAGAGAGAACAAGGTGAAGACACGGATTATTTAGGTTTGAGGGGAAGCTGAGCTGGGTTGGTGGGTGGCCCCCGGTGCCACTTGGAGCCCAAGGAGGTCACTGCTGTGGGAAGGCTGAGGCCAGAGGGCAGAAATGTTCTTCACAGATTTGTAGAAATAAGTTCAATTCTGCTGTAACGGGAAGGGTGAAAGATGGTAGCAAGGTAGGATCTCAGTGCTGCTTCAGGAAGCTCCCAGAAGCTTTTGCCTTGCAATGAGTTCTGCTATATGCAGAACAATTGTAGCAGGGCAGGCCAAAGAGACTGCGTCGATCCCCATTACTAATGAAAGATGAGCTTTGCACCATTACAGGCTTAACTAAATACAGCAACTGCTGCTGCTGCTTTTTAGAGTGTGCTACAATGTCATTTGCTATACTTCGGTTCCTTTATTATTTTCCTTGGCTTTTTGCTTCATTGCACTGGGTTTTAGCAAAGGATAACTCATGATCCTGGCACTCATCATTAAAGAACAGAATCTATCAATGGAGATGCCACATGTGGAATATTTTAAGGACCTTCCTATTTTGTAGCATTCCACTTGCGTTTTAAACTTGAACCAATGTCTGGAAAGTAGTAGATACTCAATAAATGCTTGTGGGATGCAATTGAATGAGTGTCTTGTTACTGAGCCAGACATTTCTATAGATGATTATTAGGTATGAGTTGTACTCAAAGAATGCTATAGTCCATTATTCACCTAAATAGAGTCAGAATTTTCCATTACGAAGAGAACAGAAAGCATGTTGCCCCTGGGAGAATACAATTTCTATGAAGTTGTACTTTAGCACTAACGAAAGGCCAGCTAAGCCCCAACCCCCGTAATCAGGGATTGCTTTACACTTCAGCTTCAGAAAAGAAGTTTGGCTGGTGAAGTCCAAGTCCAGAGAGACAAGAGCAGAAGTACATAAATCAGGCATTCTGGAGAGTGACCTGACTTAGCATACCGGCCAGTTGTGGGGCGCGGTGAGATAGGTCAGGTTATGCTGAGCGGCACGAAACGTGCAGCCTGCCTCACAAAGTGGATCGGCCTGTTCTGTGCCACTTAAAAGCTAAAAGGCAGGCACACCCACAGTCGAGGCAAATGAGATTCCCAGCAATGACACAGATCATTTGTCTATATGACACTCATGTCACCCAACTGCAGTCCCAGGAAGAGAAAGAAATGTTTTCTCACCACACCCATTTACTTACCAGTTACTTTAAAAATTGTTTCTTTTTCTCTATACAGACTCTTTATGAAAAACTGTTTCTTGGCCTTTGCCTCCAAGATTTTGATGTGGATGTCTGTGTAGGGCCCAGGAATGTGTATTTATTGTGAGAATGCCCGGTGACTTAGTTGCAGACTATTTACAGGCTTGCTGGCACCTGGGTATAAAAGCCATTCAGATCCAGCATTGATGTCCTGGCTCCATTGTGAACTAGATGCTCAGCTTCAGGCACATTTGAAAATATATCGGAACCTTAGTTTTCTGCTCTTTAAAAGTGGATAACCAGATCCACTTCACTGGGTAACAATTAGGATTAAGTGAGATCACCTATGTAAGGGATTTTCTGTAATACACAAATAAACACCCAGTGTGGAATGGTCAGGACCTATTTCCTGGGGAAAATATCAAACTTCTAGAGATAAATCTCCAATAAATACTACAGGCATTCCAGAAAAAGCAACTCCAGAAAGACAGAGTCTTCCAAATAAGGATTTCTCGAAATTTCTTAAACTATTGTTATCTCCCATAAAGACTTTATTGTTCTCACAGTGAGATGCAGAAGGCTTTCTATTCTACCAAAGAGTCTTGTGCCAGCTTTTTGGGAATGCTTACCCTTGGTAGGAATGGTAAGACCTGAAACAGATTATCCAAGACCATGGTATTTACAGGTGATTAAAATGCATTTGCTTTTGAAAGCATAGAAGCCAAGCTCCATTTGGAAAGATTTTGTATGATGCATGAGAGAAATCAGATGATGTGAACAAGTCTGTGGTAGGTTGGAGTGGTTTGGATATGGATAAAATTGATCCAGTCTTCAATCAGGCTGTTTTTAGGTTGTTCAGACAGAAAGTAATTAGATCTTATTAGGACTGAATATTTCAGTTTAAATGTTGGGAAACGAATGAATGAATCAATCAATCCATCCCTTCAGCCATCACTTTCCTCTGGGGCCACTAAACACTTTAATAACCTCCATTCTGGCCTCTGCTTAGCTTCGGAGGTCAGTCTCTTTGCTACAAATAATGAAGGATGCTTCAAGTTGCTTCTTGGAACCAGATTTTCCTTCCTTCCTCAATGTGGTGACCCAGTTGACTGTGTTGGAAAATTCAATATCACATGTTTTTTTCCCACTGAGAACCCATCCACAGCAGAAAGACTTTCACAACTTAGGTGTTTGCTAGAACTCTGGGTCATGAGATTTGGGTCACACACAAACAAGAGGAAAGAAGTGTGGCCTGGAGTCCATTTGATCTGTATACAAGGAGAAAATAAGAACAGCAAAGCAAAAAAGACATTTAAAAATAGAGAAAAGAGTGAAATGAAAATGTATGATACCCTGGAATCTAAAAGTTTCAGTTTCAGCTTTCACTTGAGAAAGATTTTCAGGTTTTTCCCAGCCAAAATGTATGTGCAGAGCTTCAAATCCAGAGTATTGTCTTCAAAAGGCCCATCCCTCTATTCACAGAGTACTGATCAAAATCCGTGTCCAGTTTGATGCCACATAAAGGAAGCAGAACAAAAATGATTGGCAGATGTCAATCAAGATGAGAAGTGAAGACGCACATATGTCCATGCAATACCCAAGCCCACATACACATGCACACTTGTACACATTCACAGCAGATACACACACACAAAAGCCAGTGGAGAATCCTAAGACTTCCATCATTTGGATTGGGTCGTGGACCCTTAGTGTTTGATGTAAGTGAGAGGGAGGGAGAGGCCAGTCCAAGTTGGGCCAGTCAGGCATGACTCCAATTAGAGTAGGCCATGCACTGAGTTTAGAAGGATGCTTGCATTTAGCTGACTGAGGAGGAGGATGGCATACATCCCATATCAAAGTGAACTGCTCAAACAAAAGCCAATGGGAGGAAATGAGCTCTTGTTGTGTACACACATGGGGTTCCTTGGGAAGGAAATTACCTGGTTCAGGGTATTTCCAGTGCCTCCTGAAGCTACAAGGAAGGTGTGGGCCTGTTCCTGCCACCCAGAGAAGACAATTCTGTCCACCCAACGCTGGATGCAAGGAAATGGGGAGGACCTTGGCAGATCCACCCACTCACCTGAATTTCCAGAAACCTCAGTTGCAAAATATTCTTGAGAAGCTCAAAAGCAATGCCTATGCTCTTTCTTGGTCTTCCTCCAGGATATTTTGATCTAGGAAAAGGGGTCAAGCAGGCACTTGCTTTCTCTCTTTTTTTTTTAGGGTTTTTTTTTTTTTTTGATAGGATCTCACTATGCAGCCCACATTCACAGTGATCCTCCTGCTTCCTGCCTCCCTAGGGCTGGGATTACAGGCACGCGCCGCCACGCCTGGACTAAAAGACTTTTTTTTTTTTTTGCGGAACTGGAGATTGAACTCAGGCCCTTGCGCTTGCCAGGGAAGCGCTTATTCCACTGAGCTATCTCCCCAGCCCTAAAGCATCAACAGTGAGCAAAGCCATCAGCTTCACTTTGAAACCAAGGTTTTTTTGTTTTTGTTTTGCTTTGGTGGAACAGGGGATTGAACTCAGGCCCTTGAGCTTGCCAGGAAAGCGCTTATTCTACTGAGCCATCTCCCCAAATACCCTGCTTTCTCTAAGGCCAATATGCACCTGTTCCTCAGAGCCCACCAGCCACCTGAGTGCAGCCCAGGCCCTGCAAGGGCCCTCTCTGCAGGCAGTGTGAGGCAGGCCAGCGTGGCTGAGGCCCCTTGATTAGCTGTGGGCAAGGGTTAACTCCAGGCCCCTCAGCTGGACAATAATAGCATCAGCACCCCTGTTCCCTGCCATTGTCCATCATAAATATAATCCCAGAAATGAGACTTTGGTTTTGCAGGGCATGGCTTGGAAACTGCTACCTGTCCCAGGCCACAGCGAGAAAACAGGGCCATTTCTAGGCCCCAAGAATGTTAGATATTGAAGAGGACCATTTATTCCACTTAACATAAGAAATAGAATTTTTTTTTTTTTGCTCCAGGATACCCTAGTTTGGGGTGGCTTAGGAGCTCCTAGTAGTCTTGAACCAGCTCAGGTAGAGCAAGCAGGACTTGTTCCTTTTTCCTCCTTTGTGTTTCCTCCTAACAGTTTGAGTACAGTAAAGCTTGGATCAGTGGGGATGCTTTGATAACAGGCATGCAAGGTGGAGTCATTTTCCACTGACATCATCTTCTGAAAGTGGTGCTCCTGGAAGAAAAGCGAAAGCAGATGTAGGAGGCAGAGTAGGGGCGCAGGGCTGGAGGAGACCCCCTGTCCTCCCTCTGCCTCCACCTCCTGCTCCAATTCACCTGAGCTCAGTGCTACCAACCCAGTCATCCCTCACCGTATGTTCCCAGGAGACCTCCCATAGCTGTGGCCAGTGGCAGAGGTGGCCTAGGGAATTATGGGAGAAAATTCACCAAGATCGTGTTCCTTAAGCACATCAAGTTCCCCTGCAGTTTTGGTAGATTTTCAGTTTACTCTGAAGAAAAAAAAAGAATCTAGGTCTTTACCCTTCTTTATGAACTGCACTCAGATGGTTCATTTATTTAGTCAGGCAGGAAACCTGAGATAGACAGGCAGGATGTGCCAGGGACTTTTCTGGGTGCAGGGTGCTGGGCCTGGGCTCAGTTGGCCCATCTTCCCCTTCTAACTGGACTGAACAGCAACAAGGTCAACCTCAAGGACAGGAGGGTGGAGGAAAGGTCATGGGGGTCAGGGAAGGCATCCGTAGCTGTCTGGGGGGAGTGGGGCCAGGGCACAGCATTGGGAATGATTTTCCAAAAGGAGACAAAAATCGGCCTTTCGATTTTGCACCAATTGACAGCGAGTAAAGGAGAGAAGGGTGTCATAATCTCACAGTGTCCTTCTAATTAGCACACTTCTTCTAATTAGTTGCTTCTGGGGCTTAGTGAGTCTCATCTATAAACTAAAACTAATAGGCAATTGAGCACTGAACAGTTGTCTTGCTTGCTTCTTTCCTCTTTGAGGGGAAACCACATGAATTAACAGTTAAATTTGCCAGCAAATAGCATAATGTGGATGCAGAGAAAAAAAAGACTGTTTTATCCAGCGAGGGTAGGGCTGGGTAGCTGCAGATTTCATCCTCTGGCATGAATCTTATTTTGTTGCTATTCATCAGGAGCATCAGGAAAAAGGGTTGGAGTAAAACCCTCCTTGAATTCCTGCTTGTTCCCACTCGTTTCTTTCTCCCACAGCATCCGAAAGGCAAGCAAAGGAACCGCACCCTCGTTCTGGGCCAGTGTCGGTGGTGTTTTACCCTCCCTTTTGGTAAAAATGACTAAATAAAAAAGCAATTCATCTCACATGATCTTGAATAATGGCTGTTCCAGAATTCCTCGTAGTGTAAAGGCTAAATTGCAGGATTAGGTCACAGAAATTCTTGTAAAATTCCAATGTGATTTTTGTATCTACTTCAAAGAGTCCCGGGTGTGATACATTTTAAAATTTACAGAACTCACTCGGAAATGATTTTATGTTTTCTTGCAGCACCAACATGACTTTTGTAACTGTCCTGGATAAACACAGTCTGTAATTTCAAAGAAAAACGACAAACTAGAGGACACAGAGAAAAGTAGGCCAGGACCCAATAACACTGCTGAATAAAGCAAGACCAGGAAAGCCAATGAAAAAATGTCATCTGTTAAGGAAAACATGAAGACTATAATAGAGACAGGCCCGCTTATATCAGGATGAGACCCCAGACCATGCAGCGTGCCGAAAAACCATGAAACTCTGACTTTTTCATGTATTAAGGGTGCTTTTGTTCCTTTGTTTTACACTGTAGACCAACTGATAATGTGATTTGTCCCTCGCTGACTTTGTCATCTCGTTCTTTGCCACACATATAATGGGCTGTTTGTTTTGCTGCTGGTGCATGCTGGCCAAAGAATTAGACATTTGTTTCCTGGTGCTTGTTTTGAAGAAATCAGTTCTGGGTACATCTTTACACTGCCCCTAAAAACAGAGGCTTATCTGGGTGAGAGATGCATCAGATCTGCACGAGGTTTCCATTTATCCACCACTGTAGAAAATGAAGTTGAAATATAATAAAACTTCATTTCAATCTAATTACCAATGCCTGAATTATAGACTATTCATAAAGACGTACATTTTTATTAATTATAATGACATACAGCAATTTGAGCCGGCTAAGGGTATTTTATCTAATAATGACCCTTAAGAAGCTCTTATTAATGAAGAGATAAGGATGATTTATAAGTAGTGTTATAGGTATTTATATCTAAATGAATGATAATGAAACTCCTGAGAAGTTTGGTCTCATAAGTAGGGTAAATATTCCCATTAGAATTATGTTAAGACTGGTAATTTATTCAGTAAGCATGTCCCTTCTACCCTTCAATTTCATAAATAGTTTAAAGGTAAAGTCTGGCCTAGGCTGGGGGTGGTTTGAACTCACAAGAGAATTCTGATCAGTTGGTGGTGGCTGTCTGCCTGGAAATCCACTTTGAGAGGTTGTAGGATGCCAAGTCTATGCTCACAGGGAAAAGGTGCTGGGATCAATTAGTGATGCCTGCCATGGATGCAGAATGGGGAAGACTGGACCAGATGGCTTGCACTTGCTCCCCCCAGCAAAGGTGTTCCCAGAGCATTACAGAGCAGATTCAGCAGCCATCCCTACCTGCTGCAAAATGATGGTAATTTCTGTGATGCCGGTACAAAAGTTTCTGGCATCTCCAAAATCAGGCAGTTGGAATTTTTCCCTATGAGTATAGTAGACATTTAGCAGTCTTAATTGACTTAGACACTAAGTAAGAAAATTCGACTCAGGGCCCAGGGCATGGCTCGGGTACAGCTCTTACCTAACTCGTGTGAAGGCCTGGGTTCAATTCCTAGTTCTAGGAAACAAGGGGAAAAAATAGTCTAAACTTACATGTAGCTCCATAAAATTCATTTTTGTTTATATTAGTGTAAGGAGCAAAATTCTCATATAGCTGTTCTTTGTCTTGCTTGCTATTGAAGCGGAGACTGAGTGCTGTCACACTAGAATGTGCCCTTCAAAGAGAGTTTAATATTTTGTTTTAATTTCAAGTGTAATTGTAGTCATAGGTTTGAAATAAAATAAGTGCTAATTTTCCTCCTCTAAAATAAACTTAAACTTTAGGGCCATGCCCACATAGCAACACCATGTTCTATTATTTTGAAGTTAAATAATAGATACTGTAGAAGGGGGAGAATGAACCCTGAAAGGCACTGTTGCATTCTGACATATACTTTCAAACAATATTCTTTCTCCCATTTGCATAGGAAATGTGGTACTGCTCCATAGTATAGATAACAAAAATGAGGTTTAGAGCAGTGAGATTAGAGGTTCAATATGGAGCTTAAATTGTAACTAGCCTGTAAAGTTGGTTAAGACTTCTGTTTGGAGTTTAGAATTTAAGCGTGTGCCACTTGTCTCAATTTTTAAGCAGGGCTCTGTCAGTGAGGTTTTGTGTGTTAACTAATAATAATTTGAGAGTGTTAGCATGGGAGCCCTCTGTAATTGTTAGCTGCTGCTTCTCACATACACTCCACGTACAGACGCACACAAGCGCACGTGCACGCACGTGCACGCACAGAAACACGGGGAAATTCCGATTTGAGCTTCCAGCATTTATTGCTACTGCAAAACACTTGCCTTCTTATCTCAGAAAGAAGACGTGAATGCGTGCTCTTTATGTCAGACTACTATCTAAAACCTAGAAAGGGGAATATTTTATAGGAGGATAAAGACTGTAAAGTATACAATAAAATCAGCAGTGTATGTAAGAAGCCAGAATGTCCTTCTGACATTTTGTTCAGTGTGTAAATTGAACTCTTAGTCCAGAGGGAGTCTGCTTTCAGTTAAACCACTTTGAAGAAACTCCTGGTTCCAGAATTCTCTCTCTGTCTTTCAGTCAGCAGTCGGCTGAGGCCATGAATCTGGGATTTTCTTCTCTCTCCTTTTGCTTTCGATTAGAAGCCTTTTTCCCTCCCTTGAAAATTACTAATTTCTGTTGCTGAATTTTTGACCCTGTACAGAAAAAGAGATCCATTGTATGGAACCATCCTCCAAGACAGCCTGCCCAGAAGCCTTCCTTCCTGCTGAAGGACACAGATACTGGCTTTCTGAGCTGGTTACAGTCAGCTTTGTCATAAAGCCAGTAGATTTTCTTAATATACTTATGACTGTTCTGTAAATAGCGTGGGGACAAGCGCGAATGCGAATCACTTGTAGGGTTCTCAATGAGACCTGCCCTGGCAATCTTGGAAAGAAAGTGTTGAGGGGCCCAAATGATCGAAGTGGTAATTGGGATTATTTTTTACCCCGTAAACTGGTAGTCTCAAAAACGACCTAGAAAGTACCTAATGTCTATCCATTTCAGGAGATAATATATGCTAGAAGACCTTTGTTTACTATATAAAATATATGTAAATACAAACTGTCTTATTAGTGATAATTATATCAAAATTTTTAATGAAGCTACCTAGAGAGTTTCAAGATTTCCCACCATGTTTCTTCATAAAGATAATTTTTAAGACAACAATATGTTTTATTTGTTTATTTTTAAGAATACTTAGAAGAATAAGCACTTTGGCCCTAGCCTTAGGTTAACAATATAAAAGCTTACAGGAAACAGATCATATTTTTTCCCTTTCCAGTGATTTTTTTTTTTTTTTAGTATGAATTGCCCTTTGATCCCTTTAGAGGCAGAGCAGAATAGCTGAGCTGTCAGGCCTCCGGCTGGAAACGACCTTTAACTCCCATATTGCTGCAGTTGGTAGAGAGGAGGCTTCATTGTTCACCTGCCTGGTCCTCGTGCTTATTCCCTGCAGTCGATGACCAGCCCAAAGCATAGACACGTGTGTTCCAGCATAGAGTGGGCTGGGTATTGGAGCAGCCTGTGGCTGACCCAGAAAGTGTTGTGAACTCTAGATGTTTTCGTCAATGAACTTTATTTTTTTTTTAAAAACACAGTAACAAACCAATCCACATCCTTTACTCCATGTTCTCAATCATATTTTGGCTCAGTGGCGTCTTTTTAGAATTTTATGCAGCTTCATAAGCACTCAGTATTTGGCTGCTAATTAATTTTTCTGCCTGTGAATTTTCCCCTCCAAATAGACTTCCCCAAGTCTAGAAGACAATCTGCATCAAAGTGTATCTAGCAAGCCCTTCACCCCCCATGTAAGCCTTCATTTGTCGTCAGACAGCCTCTTTCGGGTTTAGTGTTTTTATGCTGCATTAGAAACAATGCTTTCCAGCAGATATTCTTCCCAGTATTTATTACTTCTGGATTTAACATGTAATTATTTATTCTTGCATAACAATTTACTTTTCATAATATTTCACAGTCATGGTTGCAGCTCTTCTGCGTGGTTGAATAGCTGAGCTAGTTAAAGCCTGAGACAGGATCACGGATCCCTGATAGCACATGTGTGTGTCATCCCAGACCTTAGCTGTGCCAAAAGTGTGCGCTGTGGGGCCCCGCAGGTAACGAGCCACCAAACAAGACATCCACATAATAAAGCGCAAGCAGACCGTTCATGCCCATCGTTACTGTTAAGAATAATAAAGCCAGGCTGAGGTGTGGCTCAGTGCTACAGTATTGAACTTGTCCAGCAGGCACCAGGCCCTGGGTTTAGGCCCAGCACCGACAATAATATAATAACAATAAGATACTTATGAGCTGTTTTCTTAGCTTTCAAAGTCTTATGAAATCAAAAGAGATGAAGAGAATATGGAGCACCACCTTCAATATAATGATCAAACTGTCACTTATGGGATGTTAGTGGTTAATTTTATATGTTATGTCTTATTATTAGAAGCAATAATAAGTGGTTATAATTCAACATTTTTATACTGACTCTATGGAAAGTGTTATGCAAATTTTACTATTAGAAAGCTACAATTTGCAAGCCATTGTCGCCCCACTCTTTAATCTTTTCTTAAAAGTTGGTCAAACCCTGCTACCACCCATCCCACTTCCTGTGAGTTAAAATTACTCAGATTATCCAGTTGTTTAATGATTAAACTGTATTTTACCTTTTGGCTTGTTTTTCTATAACATGCAATTTTCTGGTAAACAATTTGAATTTAAATTATGATGTATAAAATGCCTCTTATAGTATCTAAATGAGAATGGTTCTCAACAACAAAATTGTGCACAGATTTAGCAAAACAAAATGATTTTTCTGCTTATCTGTTTTCTTGACATTGAGGACATTCAATCTGGAAAGTACGTCCACATCTTACAAATGATGGTCCTTAGATTACAATAACATCTGACCTAGTGTTCAGTTTTATATGAAGAAATATCATGCTCAGAGGCATCGAAGCCCAAGAGGATTGGAGAGTTTTTGTCTTGGACTGTTCTCATTTTAGTTTATTTTCTAATGAAAACATACTTGCTTTCCCAAGAAGAAACGCGTTGCTTAATATTGTGTGGTAAGTGCTTGGACCCGACAATCTACATTGCTAGAAAATGTGTTTTTAAAGCTCTAATAACATACCATGATTTATGTCAGCATTTCTTGGCACTGACATGTACCTTGGTTCTTGTTTATTTTTATAAATTTCATTGTGATTAGCATCCTGACATACTTAATCCCACTTGTAATGTTTTCCCTTAGGTGAGATTCCTGGACATTGTTATTTTTTAAATTTGTTGAATATCTAAGAATATGATTAAATTTTCATGTGGGAAATACTTTACAACTGTGTATGTCAATGCGGCCTTCTGAATTTCCCCCTCAAAATTCTATTCATATTTTTTTAGTTGACTTTGTACAATGCGTGTATGTGCTCGTGGGTGTGCATATGTATTTTGCAAAAGAGAAACTGGAAATTTATCAGTCTGTAGCTAGCTCCTTTGGGCAGACGGCCTATTCAGTTTGGAATTGCCGATTGTTGCTAGGAAGGTCCAGGTGTGTAGAGTTCTTCCAGGGTCTAGGACTCAGAAACCTTTTTGGATCTTCTTTCTCAGATCTATTTTGAACCTTGAAAGATTCCTTAACTACCTTTTAATTACTGCTTCCACTTCATTTGTGGTTTTTTTTTTTTTTTTTTTTTTTTTTTTTTTTTTTTTTTTTTTTTTTTTTTTTTTTTTTTTTTTTTTTTTTTTGCATTCTCTAGATGAACATTAGTGATTCTTTGGTTGGATCTTTGTTTCCTGCCCTCTATATCTGTCAGTAATTCTTGGATAATTTTACTCTCTCTTCTGTTATTTGCTATAGTGTGTAAGTGAATGTTTCAGGTATGCTATCCTATCTGGTTGTACTTTGAACACCGGCTGTACACTCACTGTATCAAATTCAGATTTCAGCTCTGCCCCCTGCATGTTGGGTTTGGCTCTTTCTGTGTTCACTGAGTGCCACACTCATTTCTGGCTCTCTCGTTTCCTTTCAACTTAGTCTGTTGTCTTCTCAGCTTTCCTATTTTATGTGAATCCAGCTTTCCTGATGCTCACGGGCAGCACAAAAAGTAAGATGTTGCCTGAAGGAAACTTTCTATTTTCAGTATAGACGTTCAGCTCCCCTCCTTTGACTACTTTGGTTTGCAAATCTTAGTTTCACGTTAGATCTTTATTGAGTATAGAGCTGTTTATTTCTTCTTTATTCATTTACTCATCTTGCGTGAAGAGATCCATCTGGGCTGGTCTCCTTTTTATTCCAGAAAGGGCAGAGAAATCTTTCAAAGTTTCTCAATCACTGCTTGACTATCGACAAGATCATCCCTGAAGTATTAAATAGAAGACTCCCTGATGTAACCTGGATTCCATTGTGCGGCGCACTACCTTAGGAACAGCACAAGGGAGCTCTGCCCATGGCGGATGTGTCGCCTGTCCCAAGGTTCACCTGGAGCTGTATCTCTTTCTCCAACTTTCCCTTGGCTTAGCCTGGAAGCAGGGTGGCTGTCGCCATTCTAACTGCTCTGAACCACCCCCTGTCAGCTTTCGATTTAGCATAGCTACTGGACAAAGGGGCGGGGTCTTCATTTTAACTGGGAGGACAGAGGCTTCCCGGTGCATTTGGTAGGTTTCCTTGTTTCCTTATTTTGAATTTTTTATTAGTCCATGTTTGCAGAACCTAGTTTTCTTTCTACAGAAATATGTGAAAACAGATTCATACTTATGCTCAAGTTAACAATGTACTAAAAAGTAAGATTCTTGGATATGGGTGTGTATTATCAGTGTGGTATTTGCATGTTTTGTTGGGATTATCCCTTTGTAGATCGTCTCCTGAGTCAGATCAGTTGATTAGTCCATTGGGGAATTGATTTGTTCTCAGTTTTTCAAATAATATGCACTGGGTAAACATCCTTCCTCCATGTGTAGTATTTATTATGTTGCACCCTAAATTCTTATGTATACAGGAATCTGTTTCAAGAAATTTTAATCAGTTCTACCAGTTTGTCTCTCTATTCCTTCTGCAGTGGCAACCTTTCATTTTTATTGCTTTAGATTCACAGTATACGTGTCCTGATTTATTACAACCAACTCCTATATTTTTTTCCCCAAAGTGTATGTCCCATTATCTGTTTTTTTGTTTTTTTGTTTTTTTTTTATTCCAAAGAAAAGCCCAAGTTGTTTTTTTAGGTTCTTCCCCATACTTTGTAACAACCTCACCCAACAAAGACAAAACTCCTCTGAGACTTCATTAAAATTGTGCTAAATCCACATGTCTCTGTGGTAAGAACTAATATTTTAAATAAGAATGGTGTGGGCAGAGGAGCAGCTTAGTTGTAGGACCCTTTCCTACCTCGATTCTGTCTTCAACTCAGAGACACTTAAAAAAAAACAACCTTCAGTTCTAGCTTCAATTCCCAGCACTATAAGAAAAAAATGTTAATCTACACTTGTGTCTCAATTTCTTTGAAACTATTACTTTACATCTTAATAAATTTTATTCCTATTAATGTTTGTCTTGTGCATCTCTTATTTTTTATTATTATTATTTTTATTGAAGAACAAATAGCAATGAGATAGTTTCAAGACCAATTAACAGGACAGATTCGATAAATTAATACATTGCAAAATGTTTTCATAATATTTTGGTGTCATACAAGGTGCATACATGATATTATACTTACAGGCATTATTATAGCAGATGTCTCTAATCAGTGAATGAATGACTATAGCTATATACTTGAATTATATCAGATTCAGTAATTAATATTTTCTACCTTGTTATCTCCCTATTGTTTGTCCATAGTACTAGAAGCCCACATAATATTTTGTCCAACCACAATTTGTGCAAATCTTGCTTCTCATAGAATTATGCAGAAGCATGGCATATTTATCCTAACTGTACTGTTTATGCACACACATCATGATTCTTCCTTTGTATACCCCCTTTTTTTTTGTCTAAACCTGTCAAAGATGAGCACTCCATTGTCATTAAACCAATTTAGGTGCCTGAACTTGGCGACACAATCCAACACAGTCCAGCATTCCACAATAATTAAGCTATCTGAAGAAGTTGTTGACTATAGCCATGTACAGCTCAATTTATTATTATGGCCCCATGTTATATATCTCATTTTTATACTTTTCTGCTGGATGATTAAGACCAAGATAGATCAAGACCTATATACCAAAAGATGTAGCTTTTCTTTCTGATGAGGCCAGTGAAGTCCACTCAGGGTTTATCTTGTAATGCTGTACCTTACTCTGTAGATCCTTTGTTTGCGTCATCCATGTGGATGAGTCACGGCCGATGCTTGACCAGTTTGCTCTCTATGAGAGCCTGAGAGAAACTTTTCTACCCATATGACTCTCCCCAGGCACAATATAGATCATCAGTCTCTTTCCTCTGTGGCTTCATGATCTCCTTGTTCAAAACTTTGGGGCACAACTGAGTTTCATGATGTTACAGTACAGGTTCTCCTACATTCTGAGTCTTCGCTGACCTTGAAAGGCTAGGGACAAAATGTTGGCTGGCCTTGCAGATCTTCTATTTCTCCAATTTTGATCTGTAAACTTGGGTGATTAACCATGCAGAAGAAAATCTAATTAGTACCTTGCAGCATATGCCATTCAGTTTGCCCTAACTATCTGACTCAATTCTTTTTAGTTTTGTTGTACATTTCTATTTGTATTTCTTCTTTTCGCTTCTTATACTAGGGAGACTATATGATATTTCCAAATGTGTGTCTGGTTTATTTCACTTACGAGTATATGTTCAAGGGGCATCCACTTCAATATAAATGCTTCAAGTTTACCATTCTTTTTAGATGAGTAGTACTCCACTGTATAAAAATACCACAGCTTTTTCAACCATTCCTCATGTGATGGACATCTTGGTTGTTTCCAAGATTTTGCTATCACAAATTTTGCTGCTATAAACATAGGTACACAGCGAGGCGTGGAGGTGCATGCCTGTAATCCCAGCACTTGGGAAGCTAAGGCAGGAGGATTGTTGTGAGTTCAAGACCAGCCTGAGCTACAAAGTGAGCTTAAGGCCAGCCAGAACTACATAGTGAGAACGTGTCTCAAAAAATAAAAATAAAATAAAAAATATACATAGGTAAACATATATCACTATGATATAATGTTTTCAGTTCCTCTGGGAAAATTCCCAGTAGGGGGATAGCCAGCTGGAATGGGATTTCCAGTCCTACTCTTTTGAGGAGTCTCCACAATGATCTCCACAATGGTTGCACAGTCCATATTCCCACCAGCAGTGGAGAAGTGTTCCCTTTTCCCCACAACCTCTCCAATATTTGTTGTTGGTCAATTTCCTTATGATAGCCATTCTTTCTGGAGTGAGATGGTATCTCACTGTTGTTTCTATTTGCATTTCACAAATGGCTAGCGATGTGGAGCATTTTTACATATATTTATTCGCTTCTTTAATTTTGTCCTCTGAGAAGTGTGTATTCATCTTAGATGCCCATTTATGAATTGGGTCTTTAACTTTGAGGGCCCTGTTATATCTTAGTTCTTTATATATTCTAGACAGCAGTCCTCTGTCTGATTGCTTAATTAGTTAGGATTTTTTCAAAATTTGTGGGTTGTCTTTTGACTTTGTTGGTAATTTCTTTTGACATGCAGAAACTCCTCAAGAAGAATTGATCCCA